>OW240915.1:287874665-288000540 GCA_933207985.1 Pelobates cultripes | reverse complement strand
TTTTTATTAATCCCCCCCTCCTCCCTTCCCCTGTAGCGTGGCCGAGATGCTCTCCGCCCCCCGGGCCAGCCCAGCAGCACAGGAACAGTTCTACCACACCAGACAAGACTCAAGGTGCAGACTGCGCAAAAGAGGCCTCCCAGACAATCTAGAACATAGTATCCGGGTGGAAGATGTTAACCTGGACAGCATACACTGAGGGACACAACGAAGTTGCTGGGATTGTGTACCACAATATCTGCACAAAATATGGGCTGGACTTGCCTAAATCCAGATGAGAGCTACCACAAAGAGACATTAAGAACAACGGGGCTAAGATCCTGCTGGACTTTCAGATCAAGACAGACAAGCCAACCAAACCGACAACAAGGAATGAAAGACCTCAGTGGTGTTGAATGTGGCAATACTCAGTAACCTTAACATCAGGAAGAAGGAACACAAGAAGGTGGACAAATACCAAGGACTGAAAGAAGAGCTAGAAAGGATGTGGATAGTGAAAGTAGTAGTAGTTCTAGTTATGATAAGAGCACTTGGGGTTGTGACCACCAAGTTGGAGGAGTGCCTTCAGCAGATTACAGGTGGAGCATCTGAGATTGCTGATCAAAAAGGAGTGCAGTTATAGGAACAGCAAAGATACTGCGCAGAACCTTCAGACTCCCAAGCCTCTGGTAGAGGACCAAGAATGAAAAATACACAAAAATATACCACCTTGGGGGTGAAAAAAATAATTATACATATATACATACACACACACACGCACACGCACACACACACACATACATACATACAGAGGGAAATAAAAGTAATAAAAAAAAAAAACATTAAAGGGATCCTATAGTGCCAGGAAAACAAATCCATTTTCCTGGCACTATAGGTTGCTGATTTCTCATGAACATGATGAAGGTGTTAGTTAGGCAGTCACGTTTGTGTTGGGTGCAGGCATTCTATTTAGATAGCAATAGATTTAAAGCTACCTCTATGATAAACATAATAAAATGTAGATTTGATCATCCTTATCTCTACTCAGGCTAACTTGGCATGACCAGTTCTACCCTCTACTCTCAATCTAGTTTCTATCCATCTACTTCCTCTGGTTGTATCTCAAAAGTCAATTCTTGGTTCCCTCGCATAACAGTGGAACATAATTCTGCATTACATCCAGTCAGCCACCTGTGGGCACCTGAGGCACATAATTATGTGGCACCAGCTCTCAGCTATATCTCTAATAGGTCTCATTACGTTCACCCATTAATGGGATGCATTGCAGTGTGACACTTAAATTCACCATGCAGTAACCAAGAAATAGACAGATACAAAAATAGTCCACATCTTCTTTTTAAGACAAAAGAACGTTTGAAAAGTGGATCTACTAACACAGATACAACTTTTACAAATATAAATACTATATTATTATGTAATATTCTCCAGTATGGTGCCCACCGCAGCTGCCTTATTAGTGGAGTTGAATCCAAGTGGCACATCATGATAGTTGTGCACATGGTTATTGACATAATAAGTGGAAAAGGCAGAGTTTCAGTTAGCTCTTCCACAGCTGTGTACCCCTGGGCTTAGCTCAATGCAGAATGCTTCTGGCTCTCATGGAGGAGTTGGCCGACACATGGCTGGCCATAGGTAAGTTGTCAAACCATTAAAAAAAAAAAAAACTGCTTGACTACATATATTGGGGAAGACACCAGGCAGCAACACGCCTGTCAGCAAAACAACTACAGTGCGCCTTTAACAACAGTTTCAGGAGCAATATACCTCACTGCATTATAAAATGGAATAAAAAATTTAAAAAACTCCTATTTTCAAATTTCATATACCTAATGCTGCTGTTACTCAGAAAGGAGGGGAAACCCCTATTTCTTTCCCAAAATAATCACAAGCTAATATGTCTAATAATTATATTCATTATTAGAAAAGTTTTTTCATTTGAACTGTGGAGAGGGAACTAAACTTTTTCCTTTTTTTTAATGTATATTTTTATTTACTATACAGTGAATTGGGGTGAACTGATAACTGCTTTTATACAGTTTTGCCAAAATAGTAACATTTTAAATATTCTATGTTAAATAATCTATGCTAAATCTTTTAATTCTGTTTTCAGTTTAACACAGGTCACTGTTTCGTAAATAACAAAATAGATTTGTTCGCTATAGCCTTCAACTTTGTGAGGATGAAAAGTAGAAGAAGCCAGGGGTGGATGATGAAATGAACCAAAAATTTCAAGACAAATAGCAATATCTTATGGCACATGCTGTGCTTAAAACAATCATAAATTTTTAGCACTATGACTAAGTCAGTGATTTTAAGTGGTTATGGTGCTTGGAATTTGGCCTGCAGCATTTCACAATGAAATTCTGAACTTACAGAGATCTAGCCCTTTGCTACCCGGAAGTAAACACACAGCATGAAGTGGTGGCTATGCGCCATGCCCATGTACTCCCTTTAGCCCGTCATCCCAGACATCCCTTCCCCTCTAGTGAGGTAGTAATTAGACTTACACGCCAACAAAATTTTCATTTCATGCAAATACATTTGCATTTCGTCCATTTGTGCATTCGTTTTCAGATGATTTCAACACAGTAAAGTAGGAAACCATATTTAAAAGAAGAAAAACTACCACAACAAGAGGACATAGTCTTAAATTAGAGGGGCAAAGGTTTAAAAATAATATCAGGAAGTCTTACTTTACTGAGAGGGTAGTGGATGCATGGAATAGCCTGCCAGCTGAAGTGGTAGAGGTTAACACAGTAAAGGAGTTTAGGGATAGGCATAAGGCTATATAAGATAATGCTAGGGACTAATGAAAGTATTTAGAAAATTGGGCAGACTAGATGGGCCGAATGGCTCTTATCTGCCGTCACATTCTATGTTTCTATGTTATTTTCCTTTAAGAATTTTATTTGGATGAATGAATTTCCGATCCATGCTAATGCTGCATCTTGCAACGGATTAGTAGATAACCCCCTAAACTGGTACCCTTGTGAGATTTCCATATTTAACCCCTTAAGGACCAAACTTCTGGAATAAAAGGGAATCATGACATGTCACACATGTCATGTGTCCTTAAGGGGTTAAGGATACCAATTTAGGGAGCTGTTTAGTGGGGTAACCTGCTGGCAATCCCACATAATGATTCAGAGCTATCTACTACATTTAAAGACCACAATTACGAAAAGCTCTTCTTTTTTAACAATAGTTCAGCTTGCTATTACTAATCTGCTGTTCATGGCTGGTATACAGCAGGTTTGGTTTTTTTTGTTTTTGACTCATAACGCAGAGAAAGAGGTATTCATTTGTGATTACTCATTACTATTGAACAGAGTAGTAGAGAGTTTAAAACCAGTAAAGAAAGGATATTCGTGTGATGAAATAAATTATATGACTGAAAGGATAAGAAGTTGCTTTTATGATTCACAGAATATATTATTTCATAATGTTCTGAACGCTGAAGCAATAGAGTAAAGCAACTCATGGTGTGATGTGATATTTAAAACTATATATATTTTCCCTGTCATGGAAAAAAAAATATTGTACAAATTTAGGGAGTTATATTGTGTTTGGTCTCTCCTGGCACCTAGCTAGAACATAAAGCATAACTCCCAAGTGTCCCTATATAGTAGGGACAGTCCCACTTTTGAACCCAATTCCCAGTTGGAACCAGTTTATTATTCTACCTTTCCACTATATATGGTTGTACTGTGAAGGTCTGGTTGTATTCATGGTGGGGTAGTGATGTCATTGGGGTATTGGGGTATTCGGTTTCTGTAAGTCAGTAGGTCCTATCGCGATTCAGTGACATGTCGGTTGGACAGTTTAAAAGTTAGGGGAGGATGTGGTCTGCTTAGGGTCAGGTGTAGCATTCAGCAACTCATTGATGTTTAACTATACAGAGTGACTCCCGCGATGGGTTGGTGATTCCCCCCTCCCCGTCTATTAATTTTCCACAGTCTATGCACTTTATTTTCTACAATCTACTCCTATTATTTCAATAAACAAAAAATAAAACCGTGCATTTCTACCTACACGGTGTGTCATTACTTAGTGATACGGGTATATAAAATATAACTTGTATTAGATCATTTTAAAATAATTGGGAATATGTGAAAAAGTAATAGTTAATAGAGAGAAAAACAAAATAGGAGGACAGTCCTTGCTGGTTTAACAATCATAGCTATTTTAAGAGGCTATATTAGTCACACTATACTGTGTTTAGCAGTGGTTAACGTTCTCTGTACCTCAGTATAGCGATACAAGTAGCAATAATAAAGTTTGCAAAAAGATTGCAGCTACTTTCTATCACTGTGTATGTTTGATTGCAAATTCATCAATAGGAGGGCAAACACACAGGTATATATATCAAAGAAGGTCTTTATTAAATGGCTAAATTCAAGCTTGTCAGAGATTAATTCAGGAACTAAAGCTAGATCCCAGAACCTAAAGTATAACAATTTTTCTCTCCTTAATACTTTCTTCTCGATCAGTACTTTAGCTGATAAGGTACAGGGGTTACAGCATTAGAGCAGGTCTTTCGCTAAAAGGTGCCCTTGAAGGCACTAGTGATTCAATGTTATACTTTAGGTTCTGGGTAGTCTTGTGTCTAACCAGCACTCCCTCTATAATAAGAATATTTTTAGAGACTATAATAATCCGATCTGTCTTGTTGGTTTGCCAAGTGGAATAGAAGCTTGCTTTTTAAAGGATCTCTATAGGGTCAGGAACACAAACATGTATTCCTGACCCTATAGTGTTAAAACCAGCCCCCCCTGGACTCCTCATGCCTCCATAAATATAGCAACATCTTACTGTATTCAAGTCAGAAGCCGTAGATCTGCATGCTGTTTGCCTCAAAAAAAACAAGCAGTCTGCTGACATCATCAGAAGTGGTAGCCTGATCCAATCACAGTGCTTCCCCATAGGATTGACTGAGAATGACAAGGAGGTAGATCAGGGGCAGAGCCAGCATGAGTCAAACACAGCCCTGGCCAACCAGCATCTCCTCATAGCGATGAATTGAATCAATGAATCTCTATGAGGAAAGTGCTACAGAGGGAGGAGACACTGAATGTTTGGATGCATTTTAGGCAGCCATGACCCAGGAAGGATCTCTAACAGCTATCTGAGGAGTGGCCAGTGACGTTATCACTAGGCTGTAATGTAAACACTGCATTTTCTCTGAAAAGACAGTATTAACAGCAAAAAGCCTGAAGGTAATGATTCTACTCACCAAAACAAATTCAATAAACTGTAGTTGTTCTGGTGACTATAGTGTCCCTTTAAGTATCTCGGCATAGTGATATATGTAACTGGCAGCCAGGATCATGACTATAGGATACAGATTGGTTTAATTAACTTAGATACAATTTATCCAAGTGTTGCTTTGCCTCTGCCTTTTCACTTTATTTTTTTCTGGCGAGCAGCTAAATCCAGTTATTGCAAACCAAACTAAGAGCTACTCTGTCATCGGTATTCTGTTTGTAATATATAGACGACTGCTGTACTAAAGGCATGCACACTTATGGATGGGTTTGGGTTTACATTGAGCCCCCTAGGAGTTTGTAGATATTATTCAAGGTTTTTTGTTTTCACTTTTTGGTTTCTACTCACCAGAGTTAAATTTCCACTTAACTATGGCTAGTGATGTGTGGTCATGTTAGCCCTGAAAGGAAAAAAAAGTAAGACAAAAGTATAACAATAAGTACATGTTAAATATATTTATTTATTATTTTATATATAACAGTGGAAGGATTTTTAAAACTACTAACCAGAAAATAACGATCATCTCCTTCCTATTCTCACTCAAGGTTAATAATGGATTAAGGGAACGCTATGTTCCCTCCGACTGCAAGATGAAGATTTCCACATCTGTCGACAGCATATTTTATGCACAGAATTGACCTTGCCAGCCCAGGACAGAGTTCCCAGCACACAATAACAACTATCTCACTATGTGCATTGTTTCAAGCAAGCTAAAACGCTGCAAAAATATACTCCTAACACCATGACCACTTCAAGTCATTGAAGTGCTCATGGTGGTTAAAGTAACCTTTTAAGGTAGACGTAACAGGTTTTGGAGACAGACTAAATGGGAGAAGAAGAGATAAGAACTTAAATAAATATACTCTTGTCTACATTGTTCCGTTCTGCTGGTGTGATAAAGCCCTATCCTGCCTAGGGACACAGGTCCCTTCAGCTTTATATCAAGTATGGACCCTGAACTTCCCACCAAATTGATATGCACAGAATGACTCTCCACCATATCACCTGGCTGGAAAAGTGAGTTTGCTGAAGATGACAGTACTTCCCAGATTTCGATATCTTCTTCAGACTCTTCCAATGTGCATACCTAATTCCTTTTTCGCAAGCATCAAAACATTATTTTTGCAGAGGAGAGGACACAGAATCCAACTACGGTACTCCCTGCTTACTAGACCCAAAATTGAAGTAGGTCTCAAAATTCTAGATATGTCCCTATACCAAAAGGAGATACACCGACATAGTGCAATGCTATTGTGCAATGGTCCACCTTTGGTTCTCCATTGAGAATGCACTGTACCTGCTACCTTCCTATTCTTTACCCTGGATCATGCCCTTCAATGTAATGGACATTCTTAGGGCACACCCAACTATTCCCATTACATTACTGATATATAGAGACGATGTGCTTCGAGTCTTGCCACATACCCATTGTAACGGAACCGCTGGCACCCTGACCGGGTACCTTCCGCTGACGGATGCTCCTAGTGCTTTCCGAGGACTCCAAGCACTCTGCCCGACACCATAACCACTGCAGACCCCACGAACTGCCGCAGCTTGGTTGGGGTCTCGCCGTCTCCACCCACTCTGGACCACAAGACCAGGGTCCAGCTTCCAGTAGGTCGACCTCTCTCCGAATTCCAGAGAGCAGGAACAAGCTCTTAGCAGAGCTTAGTGATTATACTCTGGGGAGTATAGTGATTATAGCAATCCCCAGAGTGTAGTTCTCCAATCCCCCAAACATGAGCCGAAACTTCATGAAGGTACAAGATGATCTGATCTTTTAATGACCACACACTGGCTTTTATGCAAGTCCCATGCAAGGGGACATCTCACAGGGCGGGACACAGTACAAACAATCATTTACAGGAAAACCGTAAAACACACCCAGCACCAACATACAATCCCTCCCCTCTGCCTGTGATATAATTACTGAACACAATGGGTTAATGTAATTTATCACAGGCAGGAAAAATACACTTTTTACACATATACTGTAACTTTAAAAATATGCATCATATTCACATAAAACATACATATTCAGAATCAGCATACTTTCAATAAAAACAAAACCAAAAATCATACAAATCCCCCCAGTAGATAAAAAGTTAGTTGGGAGTCCTTTATGACCGACTGCAAGCACATTTTCATGCCCAAAACAGTTCCAGATAATCAAGCTGTGCAGTCGGTCTATTTCCCATGTTAAAGTCAGTTCAAACGGACGAACGACAACCATTTGTGTCTGTCATGGTGTAAATGTGTGTTTAAAAATAGTGTTTTTGCTCACCTTTTTTTCCCCCACGCAGCGTGCTGGTCTCCCCTCGACTTGCCCTGCCTCTATAGCTGAGATCATCAAGCTTGATGATCTCAGCCAATCCAATGCTTTGCCATAGGATTGGCTGCAAAACGCCACTCAGCATCTCCTCATAGAGATGCATTAAATCAATGTATCTCTATGGGGAACGTTCAGCACCTACAGAGTGTGGAGGCCCTGAATGTAGGTGCACTGACACATGAAGCAACTCTAGTGACCGTCTGAGTGACTGTCACTAGCGGTGTCACTTTGAAGCAATGTAAACACTGCCTTTTCTCTGAAAAGTCAGTGTTTATGTTGAAAAGCCTGTAGGGACATGCTATAGACACCAGTACCACCACATTAAGCTGTGTGTGTGCGTCTGCTAGTGAGTGAGCATGCTTGCATGCGTGTGCATGCTAGTGAGTGAGCTTCTGTTTTTATGTCAATGAGCTGATGTATATCAGTAAGATTGTTTGTCTATGAGGCTGTGTATCAATGAGCTTGTGTGTGTGTCATTGAGATGTCAGTGAAATTGCCTGTGTCTGCATGTGAGTATGCTTACTGTATAATTAAACGTTTTACCCTGAAAGGACCAATATTTTATATTAGAAAAAGCAATATATTATATATATTTATATTACTCAATCATCTGTCCTAGCAAGGCATAGCCTTACATATTACACGCGACAATATATGGCGCAGTGACTTATGGGGCTGGCACAAATTTTTTTTCCAGGGCTGCTTTGTATCCCCAGTCCGGCCCTGAGTAGGGTCACTAGAATCACAATAACCTGCAAACATTAACGCTAAATGCTTCACTAAGCAAACAGAATAGCAGTCACATTCACCATATACACATTTTATTTTTACAATCTCCAAGGCCAAACCTCTCTACAAAAAACCTAACTTACTCCATGATTGTATGAGATTCTATTCACGCAAAGACATAATACTCGTACCCAAGGTTATACAATCACTGGTTTCTATTTAACTGTGCATATGTGCTTGTATGAGTATTCTGCATTTTATAATTATAATAAAACAGAATGTATTCTGCATATATTATTACGTTGTCATTCCGCTATAACCCACACAGTATTTGTACGATGCTCTGACTGCATAATTGTCACCACTAGATCACTTATCGGTTTCCGCTTTAACAAGAGAAAATATTTCTGAATCTCTGACTTGAAGTAAAATCTATCAATCTTCTCTTTTGCAATGCAGATACATCCTGTCACATAGCAATGTTTTCCAAGTTTGGTTGTATTCCGTATTAGAGATATTTGCTACCCACGTGTGTCCTTCAAATTGCTATGAAAATACTAGCATTACGTCAGTTGTGCAACTTCAACTGTTTGAGAATTTGTTGGTATTGAATAAATTGTTTTACTTACCTTTCAGCCCTCACTGAGCCGGACTCAAAACCGTTGGCCAATCAGAAAGCATTGAGAGGCAAGTGCGCATGCATGGCAAATAACCACTCTTTGCCAATTAAATGCTCTCTGGGTACAGTATTTGATTTAGAAAAGAGTCTGACACTGGACCCACAGGAAAGTTCCTCCAGTGGCTGTCTGTCCATTCCTACAAAACTTTAATATGTGACATGCTGGGTTAAAACAGCAGGGGCACTGCACCTAGACCACTTCATTGAAGGTGAAGTGTTCTGGGCGATTATAGCTTCCTTTAACCAGTTTTTTTTTTTTTTAATTTGTGGAAATTCAAACAGAATTCAAAAGGGGTTTTCAAATGTTAGCTCTCATGTAGGCTCTAGCAGCACCTGGCAAACATTCAGAAGAAGTCAAACCAGTCCAATATCAAATGGTTTGAATGCTGTTTGAGCACCAGGGCACTCCTAGGCACCATAACCACTGCAGTGCACTGTAGAGATTATGGTGTTTGGAGTGTTCCTTTAACCGAAATATACAGGTTTACAGCTTCCAAATTTCTAGTGACTGGAAGTGATCTGCAAGTGAATTGCCTTGCCTGATTGGTTAGAACAGTGAAAATGTTTTGGAGAAAAAAACATAAACATTTAAGTATTTTTATAAATCCGCAAACTTCCAATTTGTTTTGCAAATGTACAGAACAGCCTGAATGTATTATGTGTGTGTACTATGGGGCAATTTGGTCTGACATGAAAGAAAAATAAAAAAATAAAAATAATGTCAGAATAATGAATACTAAACATGAATTTGTATCATGCTCATTACAACACATTGTACATAGAGCTCTAGCAATAGCAAAGTTGATAACTGGCCTGGCAAAGGTTGTCTTATGAACGGAATATATAAATATAAATAGCATGACCTTATAAAAAATGGCTCAATAAATAAACAATTCTTACACACTTTTGGCAAGATATAACAAAATCCATTGTCAAACAGATGCTCACAGCAGTAAAGAGCATAATTTCATATCTCCTTTGGCAGAAGCATGCACCCGGTTTGAAAACGGTCTGAAAAGGGTAGGAAACATTAAATCCTGATGGAATTAAAGGACCACTATAGTCACCCAGACCACTTCAGCTCAATTAAGTGGTCTGGGTGCCAGGTCCCCTAGGTTTTAACCCTGCAGCTGTTTACATTCAGGGCCGGACTTGCCCACCGGGATACAAGGAAATTTCCCAGTGGGCCGTTGGCACCAGGGACGGGCAGACAGCTGCGTGTACTGGCCCCGCCCTCACGCACTTCTTAATGTGACCGGGTCCGGAATATGACATCATATTTCAGCTCCGGTCTAATTAAGCTGCGTGCTGGAGAGCAGAGACAGCACAGCTCCCCCTGCGGCCGCCAGCAGAGCTCCCCCTGCGGCCGCCATCACAGCTCCCCCTGTGGCCGCCATCATGGCTCCCCCAGCAGCCGCCAGCACACCCAGCTGTCTGCCCTGCATGACCCCCTGGCCAGTCGCCCACAGGTAATATGTGTCATTCTGTCAGTGTGAGTGTATGTCTGTCATGGTGTGTGTGTATGTGTGTGTCTGTCTGTGTGTCTGTGTCATAGTGTGTCTGTCTGTGTCATGGTGTGTGTGTTTGTGTGTGTGTGTATGTCTGTGTCATAGTGTGTGTGTCTGTCAAGGTGTGTGTGTGTGTCTGTCATGGTGTGTGTGTCATGGTATATGTGTCTCTGTGTCATGGTGTGTGTGTCTGTGCCATGGTCTGCCTGTGTCATGGTGTGTGTGTCTGTCAAGGTGTGTGTCTGTCTGTGTCACGGTGTGTGTGTGTGTTTATGTGTCATGGTGTGTGTGTCTGTGTCATGGTGTGTGTCTGTCTTTGTCATGGTGTGTCTGTCTGTGTGTGTGTGTGTTTCTGTGTCATGTTGTGTGTGTGTGTTTATGTGTCATGGTGTGTGTGTCTGTGTCATGGTGTGTGTCTGTCTGTGTCACGGTGTGTCTGTCTGTGTCATGGTGTGTGTGTGTCTGTCTGTCATGGTGTGTCTGTCTGTCGTGGTGTGTGTGTCTGTCTGCATCATGGTCTGTCAGTGTCATGGTGTGTCTGTGTCTGTCAAGGTGTGTGTGTGTGTGTGTGTGTCTGTCTGTCATGGTGTGTGTGTCTGTCATGGTATATGTGTGTCATGGGGTGTGTGTGTCTGTCATGGTATATGTATGTGTGTGTGTGTGTCTGTGTCTGTCATGGTGTATGTGTGTGTCTGCGTGTGTTTAAATATAGTGTTTTAACTCACTTGTTTTTTTTTCCACGCCGTGCTGGTCTCCCCTCGACTGGCCCAGCCTCTATGGCTGAGATCATCAAGCTTGATGATCTCAGCCAATCTCCAATGCTCTGCCATAGGATTGGCTGCAAAATGCAACACCAATCAGCATCTCCTGATAGAGATGCATTGAATCATTGTATCTCTATGGGAAATGTTCAGCACCTCCAGAGCGTTGAGGCCCTGAATGTTGGTGCTGCAGTCTGAGTGACTGTCACTTGAGGTGTCACTAGGAAGCAATGTAAATACTGCCATTTCTCTGAAAAGTCAGTGTTTACATTAAAAAGCCTGCAGGGACAGGCTATAGACACCAGAACCACTACATTGTGTGTGTGCACCTGCTAGTGAGTGAGCTTGCTTGCATGTGTGTGTGTGTGCCTGCTAGTGAGTGAGCTTGTGTTTTTTATGTCAATGAGCTTATGTATTTCAGTAAGATGGTTTGTCTATGAGGCTGTGTATCAATGAGCTTGTGTGTGTCAGTGAGATTGTCTGTGTCTGCATGTGAGTATGATTACTGTATAATTAAACGTTTTACTCTGAAAGGACCAATATTTTATATTAGAAAAAGCAATATACATTTGAGAGATAGATAGATAGATAGATAGATAGATAGATGATAGATATAATAATCTCAATCATCTGGGGCTGCAAGACATAGCCTTACATATTACTTGCGACAATATATGGCACAATGACTTATGGGGCTAGCATAGATTTTTTTTCCAGAGCTGCTTTGTATCCCCAGTCTGGCCCTGTTTACAGGGCCGGAGAAATGCTTTCCTATGGGTGTTTTTAATGCACATGCGCATGTGGCTCCACTTGGGAGCTGACGTAGGAGGGGGAGGAGAGATCACCTGGATTAAGGTAAGTGGCTGAAGGGGAAAACGAGCACTACAGTGTTCCTTTAATCACCTCTTGCATTATCATATCTTACTAAATTGAAGATGATAAAGCGGTCACTCTTCATAGTATAAAGTAAGTATAGTCATGTGGCTTAGTGAGCTTTGAAGTTGCTGTTTAATGACTGAGTGCAATGGATCTTGTAAGGTAGATAGTCTCTCATTCTTTAAGCATGTCCTAAATCATGTAAACACAAAAGGTTATATTTAGAAAGGGAATTCAGGGAAGCAACACCTTCACAAGTGTCCTCAATTCAAATAAAGATGGTACAATATGTAAAACAAGAGGACAAATAAAACGGAATATGGTGAAGTATTTTTGATTATAAATAAAAGAAAGGAAATCAGCTCCAGATATATGTGCTTGGACGGTACAATCCCCATCTGTGGATATGCTGATCTTGCTCTCGGTCTTGATCTTATGTGTAAAGGTATCCTTAGGCTGGTCAGCAACGTGTGGTGGTCAGTGTTTGTAGAAGTGATCTCTTTCAATATGCCGCTTTGTCACAGTGAGAGTTTAACAGATTTTTAAAATGAAAATAAAAACAGAAGATAGTGCTCTCTGTACAGCTAAAAAAATAAACAAAAGGAGGTATACTCACAAACGGAGAGCACAGTAAAGTTATGCTCAATCCTATATAGCTTAGGTGGTATGTTCCTCACCTAAGAAATCGAAATATGAATACTCCAGGTAAAAATCTTTAGAGATAAAAACAGGGAGCTCCAAATTCGATAAACACTAGTTTCCTTAATAACCAAAATAATACCAAAAGTATAGTATAAAATGGCAATAAAATACTTATGCGTTTCACCTGCACACAGGCTTTTCAAAGTGTTTAATGAAAAAATCAAATAGTACTTGTACTCAATCACACCTTAGGTGCAGATATGAGTCACCTCTCAAGACCCACAATGTAGAGAGTAGAGAATACCAAAATGATACCGCACTCAATTTTATAGCAAAATATAAAAAGGTTAGTTTATTAGCACAACATAGTGGTATAGGAAAGAGTGCTAATTTATCCTATGTACAGATGAATTGACATAAGTTGACATAACTAGTCCACCAAATTTAAAGTGCAAAACATTAAAGTGCTTAGTGCCAAACCACCATAGGTATTATAACTCTATACACTAAAGTACAAACAAATATACAATTACAATGCTGCCTGCCAACAGTTCCTATGCACAAAGCAAATAACTAGGATAAATAGAGGGCACACAGATGTCAGTAATCTGTGCCACAGAGTTCCAGAAGTATACTTAAAGTCTCAATGATCTGTCCCAATACTGAGTGTATGGTGGTAGATCCAATACAGAAAAAATAAAAAACAAAAAATAAAAATTTGATTTTTTTCATTAAATATTACACTTTGAAAAGCCTGTGTGAAGGTGAAACGCGTTAGTATTTTATTAGCATTTTAAACTATACTTTTTTTATTATTTTGGTTATAAAGGAAACTAGTGTTTATCGAATTTGGACCTTCCTGTTTTTATCTCTGAAGATTTTTACCTGGAGTATTCATTGTAAAGGATCACCTGGCACCCCGACTGGGTACCTTCATTGAAGGATGCTCCTAGCGCTTCCAGAGGGCTCCAAGCACTCCAGCAGACACCTCCAGACACTGGACAACACTCAGTCCTGGGAACTCTGGAACTGAATAGGGAATTCACTCTAGTCCTTACAAGGACTTTCCCCGTTGAATCTCCTGCTAGCTGGAACAGCAGACACAGGAGCAAATATTCTTCCCTCCAATAACTGGATGACACACAGTTTGGAGTGTAAGCAGGAACAGACCGAGCTGTGGTTTTATTGTTTCTTATATACACATTTTTAGCACAGCCAATCAAATACACTATAATACAGTTAAACTCTCCCAGTCAGGACAAACAAACCCTCCCCTCTGCCTGTGATATAATTACTGTACACAATGGGTTAATGTAATTATCACAGGCAGGAAAATACAGTTTTTACACAATTCTTACAACTTCTAAAATATACATACAATCATCCAAAATTCAGACAATTCCCTTCAGTGGTTAAAAAGTTAGTTGGAAGTCCTTTTTGACTGAGAAGGGACAAATCAACCAGTTCCAACTGGTCTGGCAGGGTCCTTGGGACAACGCCCTGCTGGAGAACAATGGGTGGGGGGGGGACACGAGGCACACCTTCCCATGGATTCAAAGGGGCAGAAAAAGTGCCCCCAAAATCCAATAAGCCCAAACAATGTTTATAAAAGGCAAACTCTCCCAGGAGCCATAGTCAGAAGGTAGGAGGCGGGCAAACAGGCCCCTCCAAAAACCAGTGGCGAGGTCACTTTCGCCACATTCATATTTTGATTTCTTAGGTGAGGAACACACCACCTAAGCTATATAGGATTGAGCATAACTTCACTGTGCTCTCTGTTTGTGAGTATACCTCCTTTTATAATTTTTTTAGCTGTACAGAGAGCACTATCTTCTGTTTTTATATTCATTTTAAACTCTGGTAAACTCTCACTGTGACAAAGCGGCATATTGAAAGAGACCACTTCTACAAACGCTGACCACCACACGTTGCTGACCAGCCTAAGGATACCTTTACACATAAGATCAATACCTAGACCAAGATCAGCATATCCACAGACGGGGATTGTACAGTCCAAGCACATATATCTGGAGCTGGTTTTAAGCTCCAGAAATTTGTAAGTGCATTTCCTTTCTTTTATTTATAATCAAAAATACTACACCATATTCCGTTTTATTTGTCCTCTTGTTTTACATATCGTACCATCTTTATTTGAATTGAGGACACTTGTGAAGGTGTTGCTTCCCTGCATTCCCTTTCTAAATATAACCTCTGTGTTTACATGATTCAGGACATGCTTAAAGAATGAGAGACTATCTATCTTACAAGATCCGGTGCACGGATCATTAAACAGCAACTTCAAAGCTCACAAAATGTAATAATTTAAAAACACGCTTTATCATCTTCAATTTAGTAAGATGTGATAATGAAAGAGGTGATTAATTCCAACAGGATTTAATGTTTTCTACCCTTTTCAGACCGTTTTCAAACCGAGTGCATGCTGCTGCCAGAGGAGACACGAAATGATGCTCTTTACTGCTGTGAGCAACTGTTTGACAATGGATTTTGTTATATCTTGCTAAAGGGGTGTAAGAATTTTTTATTTATTGAGCCATTTTTTATAAGGTCATGCTATTTATATTTATATATTCCGTTCATAAGACAACCTTTGCCAGGCCAGTTATCAACTTTGCTAGAGCTCTATGTACAATGTTTTGTACTGAGCATGAAACAAATTCAAGTTTATTATTCACTATTCTGACATTATTTCTTTTTTTTTTTATGTCAGCCCAAATTGCCCCATAGTACATACACATAGTACATTCAGGCTGTTCTGTACATTTAACCAAATACAGAGTATACTGATACACCTGATGGTGGATAGAACATACACTTAGTGGGCAATAGATAGAGAAATCTGAACAATTACCCTTTAACTATAAGTACTGTAGATAAGGACTCCTCTAAGTGCTCAAAACAATATGGAAAAGGGGATGATCTACAATACAATAATAACAGAGAAAACATGGAGTGAAAATTAAAATAGTTATTCACACTCACATTACACTGTACACTGTGCATTTGCAAAACAAATTGGTTTGTGGATTTATAAAAATACTTAAATGTTTATGTTTTTTTCTCCAAAACATTTTCACTGTTCTAACCAATTAGGCAAGGCAATTCACTTGCAGATCACTGCCAGTCACTAGAAATTTGGAAGCTGTAAACCTGTATATTTCGGTTAAAGGAACACTCCAAACACCATAATCTCTACAGTGCACTGCAGTGGTTATGGTGCCTAGGAGTGCCCTGGTGCTCAAACAGCATTCAAACCATTTGATATTGGAATGGTTTGACTTCTTCTGAATGTTTGACAGGTGCTGCTACAGCCTACATGAGAGCTAACATTTGAAAACCCCTTTTGAATTCTGTTTGAATTTCCACAAATTAAAAAAAAAAAACTGGTTAAAGGAAGCTATAATCGCCCAGAACACTTCACCTTCAATGAAGTGGTCTAGGTGCAGTGCCCCTGCTGTTTTAACCCAGCATGTCACATATTAAAGTTTTGTAGGAATGGACAGACAGCCACTGGAGGAACTTTCCTGTGGGTCCAGTGTCAGACTCTTTTCTAAATCAAATACTGTACCCAGAGAGCATTTAATTGGCAAAGAGTGGTTATTTGCCATGCATGCGCACTTGCCTCTCAATGCTTTCTGATTGGCCAACGGTTTTGAGTCCGGCTCAGTGAGGGCTGAAAGGTAAGTAAAACAATTTATTCAATACCAACAAATTCTCAAACAGTTGAAGTTGCACAACTGACGTAATGCTAGTATTTTCATAGCAATTTGAAGGACACACGTGGGTAGCAAATATCTCTAATACGGAATACAACCAAACTTGGAAAACATTGCTATGTGACAGGATGTATCTGCATTGCAAAAGAGAAGATTGATAGATTTTACTTCAAGTCAGAGATTCAGAAATATTTTCTCTTGTTAAAGCGGAAACCGATAAGTGATCTAGTGGTGACAATTATGCAGTCAGAGCATCGTACAAATACTGTGTGGGTTATAGCGGAATGACAACGTAATAATATATGCAGAATACATTCTGTTTTATTATAATTATAAAATGCAGAATACTCATACAAGCACATATGCACAGTTAAATAGAAACCAGTGATTGTATAACCTTGGGTACGAGTATTATGTCTTTGCGTGAATCTCATACAATCATGGAGTAAGTAAAGTTTTTTTGTAGAGAGGTTTGGCCTTGGAGATTGTAAAAATAAAATGTGTATATGGTGAATGTGACTGCTATTCTGTTTGCTTAGTGAAGCATTTAGCGTTAATGTTTGCAGGTTATTGTGATTCTAGTGACCCTTCTACCATCTTCTCCCATCACTTTCTCCTTGGTGCCACAGCATTTCATAGAAGGAAATCAGAAGTTCGTAGAATGCGGTCAGGCTCAAAATGAGTGGACAATTCCAACATAGCTCTGCAAAGTCTATCTAATGTCAATGTAAAATAATATAAATATAGACAAAGGGTAAAAATACCTCTTCATTTAGATATATATATTAAAAAAACAAAACAAAACATTTACACATATTGTTTTCCACATTTAGTGATGACTGTGTATAATAAGGTAGAAGTATGTGAGTGAACAAGAAATGCACAAGTAAACCAGGAGTTGTATACAGTTAGGTTTGGAAATATTTGGACACAGACAGTTTTGTTAATTCGGCTGTTTACTAAAATAAATTCAAGTAACACTTAAATAATGAATATGGGCTTAAAGTGCAGTCTCTCGGCTTTGATATAAGGGTATTCACATCCAAATTGGAGGAAGGGTTTGGGAATTACAGCTCTCTAATATGTGGCCTCCTCTTTTTCACGTGACCAAAAGTAATTAGACAATTAACTCAAAAGCTGTTTCATGAACAGGTGGGCTATTTCTCTTGTTTTTTCTTCATCAATTAACAGGTAAAAGTTCTGGAGTTGATTCCATGTGTGGCATTTGCATTTGGAAGCTGTTGCTGTGAACTCACAACATGCGGTCAAAGAAGCTCTCAATACAAGTGAACAAGCCATCCTTAGGCTAAAAAAAAAATTACAAATCCATCCAGGAGATAGCCGGAACATTAGGTGTGGCCAAATCAACAGTTTAGTACATTCTGAGAAAACATAGAATGCACTGGTGAGCTCTGCGACACAGAAAGACCTGGACTTCCATAGAAGACAACAGCGGTGGATGATCATAGGATTCTTTCCATGCTAAAGAAAACCCCTTCACAACATCCAAACAAGTGAAGAACACTCTCCAGGATGTAGGCATATCATTATCAATGTCTACTATAAAGAGAAGACTTCACGAGAGCAAATAGGGTTCATCACAAGGTGCAAACCATTTATAAGTTTCAAGAATAGAAAGACCAGATTAAACTTTGCCAAAAAAGCCAGCCCAGTTCTGGAACAGCATTCTTTGGACAGATGAAGCCAAGATCAACCTGTGCCAGAGTGATGGGAAGAAAAAAAGTGCGGCGAAGGCTTGGAATGGTTCAAGTTGATTGGGTGGCACTTCACTTTACAAATGTACAATGACCCAAAACAGAAAGCGAAAGCAACCCAAGAGTTTCTTTTTTAAACAAAGAAGTGGAATATTCTGCAATGGCTGAGTCAATCGCCTGATTTCAACCCGATCGAGGATGCATTTTACTTGGTCTTACACCCACAAACTAACAACAACTGAAGACAGCTGAACGTAAAAGGACACTATAGTCACCAAAACAACTTTAGCTCAATAAAGCAGTTTTGGTGTATAGATCATGCTCATGCAGTCTCAGTGCTTAATTATCTGCCATTTAGAACTTAAATCACGTTCTTTATGCATCCTTGTCACACCTCCCTGCATGTGACTTACACAGCCTTCCTAAATACTTCATGTAAAGAGTCATCTAATGTTTATACATCCTTTATTGAAAATTCTGTTAAATTTAAAAATTCTTATCCTCTGCGCTGTTAATAGCTTGCTAAACTCTGCAGGAGCCCCCTGTGTGTGATTACAGCTAAATTTAGAGAGCAAGAGCTAAAATAATATGTTACATGTGATTGGAACACATTTGTCTTCCATGCAGGCTGTCAGTAACAGCCAAGGGAGGTGTGGCTAGGGCTGCATAAACGGAAACAAAAGGGATATAACTCCTAAATGGCAGAGAATTGAGCAGTGAAACTTCAGAGGCATTATCTGAACACCACAACTGCTTCATTAAGCTAAAGATGTTTCGGTGACTATAGAGTCCCTTTAAGGCTTGGCAAAGAGTCACAAAGGAGGAAACCCAGCGTTTGTTGATGTCCATGTGTTCCAGCCTTCAAGCAGTCACTGTCTGTAAAGGATTCTTGACAAAGTATTAAAAATTAACATTTTATTTATGATTGTGTTAATTTGTCCAATGACATTTGTGCCCCTGAAATAAGGGGACTGTGTGTGAAAATAGTTGCAATTCCTAAACATTTCATACAATATTTTTGATTTATAGCTGAAAGTTTGCTCTTCAATTGCATCTTGGTTGTTTCTTTTCAAATCCATGTTACCGGTGTAACAGAGCCAACATTCTAAAAAATTGTGTCAGAGACCTAACTGTATAACCTCAATATAGTAAAAGGCATCAGGTTACTTGGCAGGAGCCAGTCAACCACATGGTCAAAATAACATCAACAAAAAAAAAAGGGGGTAGGGGGAACTGCATAGCATAGTACAAGCTCTACCAGGAATTATAGTACTGTATAGAGGACAGAAGAAAGGGGTGGGTTGGTAGTAAAGTTAGAAGATAAAGAGCTAGACCAGGCATTGTGTCGGAGTGAGAAGGGAGAGTGTGGGGGTTTGTCTGTTTGCCCAAAGTAGGCCTACACCAGGTAAGAACACACCATCAGTGGTAAATCATACTGCAGGGCAAGGAAGGTGAGGGTGTTCAATGGTTCAGTCCATCCTCTTCCCCCAGAGGCCACTGACTGATCAGAGTGCCACTGAAAGTAATGGAAACACATCCCAATCTAGAATTGATGGTTGTCAAAGGCAACAAGTATGAGTCCTTTCACTTTAAGAATCCTGTTCCGTATGGTAGGTACCGCCTGTCTTTTCCAGAAAGTAGGAATGAGGCAGTGTTGATCAGATGTGGTAGGACAGATCTTTGAAATTATTGCACAGGAAGGGGATTAAGGTGGAGCAGATAAGCTTTTTCATCGAAGCGGAGTGGGGTATCCGCTAGTTGTGAAATAATTGTATGGATAGTATTACAAAATTACTTGATCTCTGGACATCTTCAACAGAGGAATACACACATAACACACATAGTTTCTCGGGTGTCTGTTACCAGTAGGTGATAGTTTATACCCAGCTGGTAGCAGGTGCCGATAGAGGACTTGTGGGTCAGGAGGAGTAATTGTTCCCATTGGGAGTCATTGTAGGTCACATTTCCATAACTTGTTATAATAGTCGGGTGAGAGCCCCCTGAGATTGCTAGAAGAACGCTATAGAATTGTGATAAACCATGTTCCTGGGGTTGGTAGTGCAACCAGAGCTATTCAATTGGCCCCGTATTTCTAGTAACTTCACCTGTGTGGAGTTGGGTTGATGCAATGGCGACTCCAGCAGGATCTCCAATGGAGGTAATCTGCCAAAGACCAGAATTGTATGAGCTCGAGTAGGGTTTGTAAGTCCCAAAGTGGCAAGGAAAAGGGGATGTATTGGTGGAGGAAACTAGTTTATCTGAAATCTGGGTCAGTGGATATGGGTATGTGGCAAGACTCGAGGCACATAGTCTCCATATAACCTTAATGTAATGGGAATAGTTGGGTGTGGGGTGTGCCCTAGTTATGTCCGTTACATTGAAGGGCATGATCCAGGGTAAAGAATAGGAAGGTAGCGGGGACAGTGCATTCTCAATGGAGAACCAAGGGTGGACCATGTAGGTGTATCTCCTTGTGGTATAGGGATAGATCTAGGATTTTGATACCGCCTTCAATTTTTGGTCTAGTCGGATTCTGTGCCCTCTCCCCTGCAAAAATAATGTTTTGATGCTTGCGAAAAAGGAATTAGGTATGCGCATTGGAAGAGTTTGAAGAAAATATCAAAATCTGGGAAGCACTTTCATCTTGAGCAAACTCACTCTTCCCAGCCAGGTGATATGGTGGAGGGACATTCTGTGCATATCAATTTGGTGGGAAGTTCAGGGTCCATACTTGATATAAAGCTGAAGGGACCTGTGTCCCTAGGTAGAATAGGGCTGTATCACACCAGCAGAACGGAACAATGTAGGTGAGAGTATATTTTTTTTAATTCTCATCTCTTCTCCTCCCATTCAGTCTGTCTCCAAATCCTGTTATGTCTACCTTAAAAGGTTACTTTAACCACCATGAGCACTTGAAGTGGTCATGGTGTTAGGAGAATTTATTTGCAGTGTTTTAGCTTGCTTGAAACAATGCACATAGTGAGAGAGTTGTTATTGTGAGCTGGGGGACTCTGTCCTGAGCTGGCAAGGTCAGTTCTGTGCATAAAATATTTCTGTTTTGAGTATGCAATGCATGCCGTCGACAGACGTGGAAATCTTCACCTTGCAGTCAGAGGGAAGATAGCGTTCCCTTAACCCATTATTAACCTTGAGTGAGAATAGGAAGGAGATGATCATTATTTCCTGGTTAGTAGAAAGTTTTTATAAACCCTCCCCTGTTATTTGACCCACATGTTTCTCTTCCACACGTAATGAAAGAATGTGAAAATTATAACAGAGTCTCTAACTACTGCCTGAATATGAATAAAACAATAGCTATGTCCATTAATATACAAAAAGATAAATTAATTTCCTTAAAGAAAGACTTTGAATTTAAATGGACGGGAAAAAAGTTCATATATTTAGGGTTGATTATTTCCGCAGATACAAGGCGGACTATGAAAATTAACGTTTTGAAATTGTTGAAAGAGACCAATGCCTTTTTAAAAGAATGGGGAGTTCATTAAATTTCTTGGTGGGGAAGAATTACCACCATTAAAGCATATATAATCCCTAAGTGGGCTTATCTATTTGGCATGCTCCCTCTTTCAATCTCTTCCCACTGGCTTTATATGGTTCAAAGTAGTATCACATCTTATATTTGGAAAGGGAAAAGACCAAGAATTAATACATATACTCTATCAAGGAGGGCCCAACAGGGGGGGTTTGGGTTATCCTTTAATTGCTCAGTTTATCAGGTCAATATGCTGGTCCATGCTAGCAAATTACAATTAAGTGATTCTAAAAACCAAGCTTGGTATAAAATAGAATCAGCTAGAATTGGACTAGATAATCTTGATCTTCTCCTTTGGAGAGAGGCAAGCCAGAATAAGGAATTGCCGGGTAAGTGAGATTACAGAACATTCCTTTTTGTCTCTTTCTCAAACATTAAAAGAATGGACAAATATAAAGAAAAAGTTGAATATTATTAATAAACTTTATGAGAAACTTAGTTTAAGATCTTTAGAACAGTGTATGCTAGAGATTAATTTGGGAAACTGGCATAAAAATTCAAACTATAGGATAAAAGATCTTTATGTTGAACAGCAACTGAAAAGCTTTGAAGTTCTTAAGAAATTTACCTTCTAGAGAAATATTTAATTACCTCCGTATTAAGAGCTATCGTAAAGTCCATATGCTAACGTTAGAAGGACGCTTGGGCAAATTGTTTAGAAAAATTCTATCTGGATTTGGGGTAAAGAAGGTGCTCTCTCTTGCGATAGAACTGATAAAACTTAAGGGGGCCCCAGATATACCCAAAGCCTTAACTAAATGGGAAGATGATCTAGTAATATCTATTCCATATAACAAATAGTGTAATTCATTAATGATGAATTCATTCATTCATTGTTTGAACATTTTAGAGACCTTCACCAGAATCTTATATAGATGGTATATGGTTCCGGCTAGACTTAAAAAGTCAAAAATATCCAGTACAGACCCTCCAAATTGCTGGCGGTGTTCTCACCCAGACGTGACTGTGCTCCATATTTGGTGGGCATGGACGTTTATACATTTTTGTTTTAATGTCCAATATCATTTTATTTTAATTTGTATTTTATGTTTTGGTATAGGGAGGCAAACTGAGCAGCCAAGTGAGTGGCGCTGTGGATTGTGATAGTTTTTTACATAAATTTTTAACTCCCACAGCCACCGTACACCCTCTGCCGTCATCGTGCATAGACGCAATGATGACGTCATGACGTTCCGCTCAGATGAATGGTGGGAACGTTGGTTATTATAACAGACCAATTTGACCTCCTACACCAGGGCCATTTGAAGGGATACAACATCCCAAGTGCCCAGCCCGGATCTGCCTATCTCCATCCTGCTGCTACATGAGGAACTCCTACAGACAAAGTGAAGGAGATCTACAGTGGATGAATCCATCCTTTTCCTACGTTCAGGAAAATCTATACGTTATTATTGTCCATTAGGAGGTCTCCTTGTAGACTTCTGTCTGAGATCTAACCTAGACTTTACTACAGAACTTTTTTTAAATACATATTTTGTTTCATCTTTTTTATATTTAGCATTTTTATTTATTTTTTTATTTTTTGTGTATTGGATCTACCACCATACACTCAGGATTGAGATCATTGACACTTGAAGTATACTTAAGGATCTCTGTGGCACAGATTTCTGACATCTGTGTGCCCTCTATTTATCCTAGTTTTTTGCTTTGTGCATAGGAACTGTTGGCAGGCAGTATTGTAATTGTATATGTACATTTGTACTTTAGAGTATAGAGTTATAATACCTATGGTGATTTGGCACTAAGCACTTTAAGTAATGTTTTGCACTTTAAATTTGGTGGACAAGTTATGTCAACTGGTATATATACACATAGGCGTGCGCATGGGGTGTGCCTGGGCACACCCTAATCCCCGCGGCCCACGCTGTGTATCTCCATGGGCCGGTGAGGGAGATCAAAGATCTCCCTCTCCGACCCACAGGCAGGGAGGGAGGCAGGAGAGGTCCCGGGGTGCTCTAATCCCCACAGGCTATAGTTCACTCACCACTGGACCACCAGGGATGGCAGCAACACGGTCCCCCCTCCCTCCAAAAGGTAAGTAGGGAGGGGGGCTATTTCCTAAACGGTTCCTCCCACCCCCACGGTCCCTCCAAACAAATATACACAAACAGCACCCTCACACACACTAACAGCACCCTCACAGGAGAGAGTATATATATATATATATATATATATATATATATATATATATATATATGGAAGGCGTGGCCTGAAGTTGTGGGAGGGGCTTGGTTCCCCTTCTTAAGGAGCACCAACCCTTCCCTCATTACCTGTTGGGTCTGGCGAATTGTGGGTAGAGAGATCGTCACTTCCGGTTGTCCTGGCGCCATTCTGCTTACCTGTATCTCCGTGGGTAGCTTCCTGGGTCCCAACGAGTGCTGTCTCATCTGGTTTCGCCCGTCTGGCTTCATTTCCTGGCCGGGCGATTCGCTGCGCTTTCGTTACGGCAAAATCGTAAGTTATATGGCCGTCGCAATTTCGGTGCGGCCGTTTTACGTCATCCTAATACTACGGTCGCACACGTGATAACTCTTCGGTAAATATTCACACGAATGCCGGCTTTCGGTTTTACGGCTTGTATACAGATTTAGCATGTTACATATTATTTCGTATGGGGCAATTCGTTACATTCATATTATGCCCGTTCGTTTGCCGAAAGCTGTTTCACATTTTATGTTACAACTTGTTGTATGCGCTAGGGCGACCTCTGGTGGCTGGTTCGTTGTCACTGATTTCTCTCTCAAGTAACATTCCACGACCCCTGGTGGTCATTAAAGGTTATGGCATTTGGCACGATTCGATCTAATTCAGTTATGATTATAAGATATCTTATGCTGGTTAAAGATATGCTGGGCAATTCGTTAAATATGTTTTATTAATAAGTTGAGCAATGCATTTACACTTGGCCACCTTATGACCGTTTCGTTGCCGAATCTCTAGTCTATTCTATGGTATAATTATGATAGGCACTAGGGAGACCTCTGGTGGCCGGTTTCAGTACTGTTTTAGTTGCTTACACAACCCTGCTGATCAGAAGGGTTATAATCACGACATCAATTGTTTTGTAGGATTACAGTATCGGTAGTCCAGTGTTGTGTGCACCATATGAGTATCAATATACGGACATATTGTCATAACATACTTAACAATTGATTAGGGACCTCTTGTATTCAGTGTTCTACAACAATTCCACTGGGTTCTGCTACCCCACCAACTGTTTCACTCAACATAGGTCAGTTCAATATTTAAATATACCTTAATGGGTCACGCCAGACCAGATTCCTCAAAGGTATTTTCTGTATTACTAGGTATAAGCATCCTAGCACTTTGGAGTATTGGGGTTCCAGTCACCTAAACTGTTGGAATATTTACATATCACATATTTTAACCCTTACAAACTCATGTTACTCTTGTAGGTTACTACAGCTCACCTGGGTCACGTGTCCTACTTTCTGCAAAACTTCACTACTAGTGAAGTACTACTTGTAGGTATCAGATTAGCTGGGGATTTAGGGGCACAATTTTGTTTTAGTTTACCCATACCAACATCAATTACTCTTGTAGATTACGACAGATCACCTGTACACTTCTTCTCATACTATCTGGCAACTTACTCAGCAGGTACATCACGTTTCGACTACTTCTCCCTCCCTACCTACCCTTTCGGGTTTATACAGATACTGGCATACTAAAAATAGGACCCACTAGGTATGTTTTTCTGGCCTTCTACGCCTTACGTTAGTGGTCCCGCGAGGCCAACACCCATCCTCAATTCGGAGGTACGGCATCCCCTCGGGCCCATTCATAGCTAGCCGCCTCGCTTGGTTGCATAGGGAGGGCCTCACTTGTCACTCCCATTCTGTCTTATGCCTTTACAAGTCACAGAGAGGACACCACCCCGCCATAATGCCAATGGCCACGTATCCCACACGCGCCAAATCATAGATAGTGCCTCTCAAAGCCGCTTGGCCACTAGTAGGGCCTCACCTGTCACGTCGCTTAGTAATTCTTCGCCGCTTGGCATTAGTAACAATAGCCAGTTGAGTAGCCCCCAGGTAACATACTATTTTATGTTGTAGCATGTCTCAAGTTCCTGAAGAAAGGGAAGATGTGTCCATCGCCAGTACACCGGCTAGATCGGTCACTCCATCTCGGGGTGACGACAACGCAAGCCCTGCATCACTCAGGGCGTGGACTGTTCCAAGAATTACGGCTGTATTAAGGAAGATAAATATTCCGTTCCCTGCTACAGCTAGGAAAGCTGAGTTGTACAGACTATTGAATACCCAGACTGATAACTCTGGGGCAGGGGAAGGATCCAGCGGGAACCATTCCTCAGATCTGCAGTCAGTTTTGTCGTCAGTCCTGACCTCTTTGGGTCGTATTACGGACAAACTCAACAAAATGGACGCAGATAGCCAGCAGGGAGCCCAGTTGCTGCAGTGTGCTTGGACCCCCTACCGGGTAATTTACCAACTAGTTCTAAAGATCCACATATAATTAACCCAGCACACATGGTGCCTGCTAAAACCAGAAAGGACATCTTGGAAGGAAAGGATATCAATCTGGTATCACTTCTGATTGCCTCACAAGATGTCCTTGAGAATAAGACATATGGGGATGTGTCGGTGGTTCTCAAGTCCAGAGATCCCAGGTTGAATCAAAAGCTATCCATTCCAGAATTTGTACTGGCTTTTGGAATATACAGGGACGTGCTATGCTCTGTATATCCAAATAGGAGGGAAAAATTGGACCTTTACCTCCACAAGCTGGTGGATTTGGGGCACAAGTACGGTGGTACGTCATTTTACGACTACCACCGTGCATTTTCCGCAAAGGCGTCGGCCACCCTAGCACAGTCCAATATTCAGGCTGATTGGGGTGTGCTTGATACTGAGCTGTTTTGCCGGCACTTTGCGGGCCTGAAAACTCCAGCTTGTGCCATTTGTTCATCCAATTCCCACACGGCTAATTTATGCCCTAAATCTCCTGAGGTGAATGTTGTTTTTTCACCTGTTAATGTGCTACCCACAGGGAGATCTGGCAGGGTGCTAAAAGACAAACTAAGCCGTGATTTAGTGTTCTTGGGCAAATCACAGGTCTGTAACAATTTCAACACCGGCTCTTGCGGTTACAGTGCCTGCAGACTTCTGCATGTCTGTTCAATCTGTTTCAGGGCTCACGCCAAGGCAATGTGCCCCAATAAACTATTCCCTAAGCAGTATCAAACGTCTCTTCATGTCTCCCTACTGAAAGGACTTTTATGTAATCACCCATCACAACATCTCGTTGACTTTTTGGTGGCAGGGTTTTCGATGGGGTTTCACACGGGTATTGTTCACATGCCTACAGGGATCCTGGAATGTAAAACTTACAGACAGCCCTAGCAGCACCCGACACTATCGACTTACTCCTTCAGAAGGAAATAGACCAAGGTTTCTTGTTAGGCCCTTTTGACTCCCCGCCGTTCACGGTTTGGAGAACTAATCCTATAGGACTGGTCACTAACAAATCCTCACATAAATTAAGGCTAATTCTCGATCTGTCAGCCCCCCATGCATCTCCTACTCCAAGCCTAAATTCATTAATACCATCTGAAGAATTCTCCCTCCAATATGCCAATATAGATAACGCAGTCACAGCCATCCTCTCAGCCGGGGTAGGGGCATGGCTATGTAAAACGGATATTGTGACCGCTTTCAAATTACTCCCTATTCATCCATCCCTATGGCATTTACATGGGGTTAAGTGGCAAGGCTCGTATTACTTTTTCACTCGTCTCACATTTGGTTCAAAAAGCAGCCCCAGGATTTTTGATATATTTGCTGAGACGCTGTGTTGGATGCTGCTTAACCTCTGTAAATGCCCCACAGCTATCCATTACCTGGATGATTTCCTGACTGTAGAAAGTAACTCAGCACCTCCTACTAGCCTCCAGTCAATCACACGACTGTTCACACGATTAGGAGTTCCGGTATCACCAGCAAAGACTGAAGGTCCAGATACTATAATCAATTTCTTAGGGGTAGTACTGGACTCCGTGAACATGCAGGCTAGCCTCCCCAGGGAGAAGATTGAACGCATCCTGGCAGCCATCGACCTTTACTTGGGAGGAGGCTCATGTAATAGGAAGGAATTGCAATCCCTGTTGGGTTCATTGAACTTCACAATGAAAATCATTCCACAGGGGAGAGCATTCATTTCCAGGTTGCTTAGCCTGTTTCCAATGTTGCAAACTGACGCATCCTGCATTTCACTAGACATACATGCCACAGCTGACCTTCGTATGTGGAAGGAGTTTTTGCTAAACTGGAATGGGAAAAGCATTTTTATCCCGGTTTGGTCAGAAAATTAGGTATCACTCTGGACAGATGCCGCAGCCACTTCTGGATTTGCCACTATTTGGGGCAACAAAAGGATGTATGGTAAATGGCCAGGAGAGATTACGGAGATCCCCAGGTTTAAGGAAACTTCAGCACTATTTGAGCTCTATCCTATCGTAGCGGCAGCAGTTAAGTGGGGAGCAGGCTGGTCTGGGAATACGGTTCGTTGCTTCTCAGACAGCATGGCTACATGCCATGTTGTAAATAAGGGACGTTCCTCTTCCCTGGCCATCATGCGGTTCATGAGGACTCTCACATGGCTGGCCGCTAAACACAGTTTTCTTTTGTCTTGCATTCATGTCCCCGGGTTTCTCAATGTTGCAGCTGATCACTTATCACGGTCTCGGTTTCAGGAGTTCCGGGAAGCTCTACCAACTGCTACCCTAATACCAACTCCGGTACCACAGTGGCAGGAGATGGTCTGGGACTAAAAGAGCTGCTATGTCATGGGCGGCAACTCTCACAGCTCGGTCTTTCTGCTAATACTAGGAAGGCATATGGTAGAGCTTTTGATGTATTTAATAAATTTTTGTTGGACTTTAATATCGTTGATCAGTTTTCCATGGAAACCATTATTGCTTTCATCTCTTTTTGCCACCTTCATCTAACATTATCATACAACACCATTAAATTGTATATCACAGGTATTCAACACCACATACTCACTTCTTGGCCTAACAAACAACGCTTTCTATCCTCCTACCAAGTTAAGGCTATTCTTAAAGGTATCAAAGACTCCACTCCTACACCCGCACCTGCTAGACTACCCATCCACGATCTATTATTCCAGGCACTATCAAATCTACTAGACACCTCACCATTCGAAGGCCATACCAATCGTGTTATTAAAACAGCTATCTATCTGGCATTTTTTTTTGGTTTTCTGCGGCCCAGAGAATTCACCACCACTAGCGTCAACTCGCTCACGTTCATCACTAGATCCGATCTCGTAAAGGTGCACGATCACTATCAACTATCCCTACACCATACCAAAACTAGCGCCAAAGGTCAGACAGTCATTATACCCTATTACCCCACTAGTAATATCTGGTGTCCAGTGAAAGTTTTGACACTCTTCTGGCTTTCTGTAATATGGCTCCGACACAATCACTCCTATCCTTGCACGGTAATGTACTCACTACGAGCAAATTCATGATATATGTTAGGATGTTGTTGATCCGGTTAGGTTTGAACCCAGCCAGCTATTCTGTACACTCCTTCCGAATAGGAGCCGCAACTACAGCTTCAAAAAAAGAATATACCGGCTCACATTATCAAGATATTAGGCCGATAGAAATCCACAGCATACACCCGCTACATCCCTCAGCCTGTACAAGAAGTACGCCTGGCATTCAAAACCATGAATATGTAATGTGTATTGTTGGGTTATAGAACAAATAAATGGTTATATCTTTTTGCCCTCTTTTATTTCAGGCCTACTTCCTCGTCAGTTCCGGCACACCACAACTGACATTTCCATTCTATGTTTGTCTTATGTCAATAATACTACGGCTTATGCCATGACCACAAATGGAAGGCGTGGCCTGAAGTTGTGGGAGGGGCTTGGTTCCCCTTCTTAAGGAGCACCAACCCTTCTCTCATTACCTGTTGGGTCTGGCGAATTGTCCCACCCACCACACCACTTTTATAAGCATTCTATAAGGTAGGCCCTCTTTTATTTCAGGCCTACTTCCTCGTCAGTTCCGGCACACCACAACTGACATTTCCATTCTATGTTTGTCTAATGTCAATAATACTACGGCTTATGCCATGACCACAAATATTATATATATGTGTACACACACACACACACACACACTTTAGTGCTTTAGGGTGCACACCCTTATGCAATTGGCTGCGCGCACCTATGGATATATATTTATCTGTACATAGGATAAATTAGCACTCTTTCCTATACCACTATGTTGTGCTAATAAACTAATCTGTTTCTATTTTGCTATTTGTTTTCTGTTTTGAACATGAAAAGAATTCCTATAAAAGGTTTTTTTTTACCCTCCATTTTGACATATACTTTAGGTTAAACGAAGACGTTTTGGCCAAAGAACTTACACTTTTAATGCCCTTGTTATCAATTCTAATAATGGATTATTTCTGCACATAAAAGAGCTCATGTTAAATACTGCATATTGGTGAATACTTATATTTGTCGATACAGTGCTGAGCAGTTCTCTGTATTACACATCCTGGGTTTCTTTGCAATGTAGAATGTTCTTTGTTACTGCAGACTCTGTCATCTAACAATGAATAAAACGGTTACCTGATGTTATCCAAAGCTATTTGATGACAAAGGTTTGACTCACAAGCTACAACATAATGCAGGAGAACATAATCCCTATAAACAGGGAGTGGGATGACAGTCACCATTTAAAGATAATTTGTTAGATTTAGTCCAAGAGAGAACAAAGGTGTATAGAAAAAAAAAAAACATATCTACATGATAATTTAAAAAAGGAAAATGCCAAATACAAATTACAAATATTTTTAATAAGTTTTTTTCCAAGATCGAACATAGAAATATAATGGAAGTAATGTATTCTTCCTTTGTAAGCTTGGATGAAAAATATTAAAGTCGGCTTTTCTAAGTTTTTTCAGATAACTGTCCAAGGCGACCTAGTGGAAAAAGAAAATATTAGGAATTGCATTTCTAGAATTAAAGGGACGATGTAAGGTTAAAAGTAAGTACATGTTGAAGACTTTTTTTAATCTTTTTATTAAGTCTTCAGAGAGAAAGCACCTCTAGCCACTATAAACACATTTATGGCCAAATGGAAGCATTGTAGTTTCATTATAACAGAAATGTTTTACATTGTCAAACTGCAGGGATACGGTCTATGCACCAAATCTACATCATTCAAGATGAAATCTATTTGGTGTTATTGTCTTTTTAGCAAACCCACCAGATAATTGGAATATCATGCACAAGTTCATATATAAAACACAGAATAAATACCGGTTCAGGCACTCCGGAATAACAGAAGAAGCAGTCCCAGTAGGGTCGAAACTTTGATGCTTTTGCCCCAATGAAGTTGCTATTTCTGTTGTCCCGGAGGGCCTGAACCGTTATTTATTCTGCATAGCTTGGAAGTGAAATCTGGCCAGCCCTGGCGAGTGCGGTATCCAGTACATCTATAAACACAGACACACTAGTATTGAAAAGTTGGAGGGTCCCTTGCTTGTTTTCAAAATAAAATAATTTTTTGCCCATTAAAGTAACAAAATGAATCAGAAATACAGTGTAGATATTGTTAATGTTGTAAATGACTAGATTAGCTGGAAATAGCGGATTTCTAATAGGATATCTACATAGGTGTACAGAGGCCCATTATCAGCAACCATATGTCCTCTGTTCCAATTGCATGTTCTGTCTACTAATCAAAGTTTAACATTTAAAAAGGCTAGTTGACCACCAGAAAACCCTTATGCAATTATGTTAGTACAGCATAAAACTATTGTGAAACAATATATAGAAGAAATAAAACTTTGTTAGACAAGAAGAGCCACTGAAGCATTAGTACTTTTAAGTTAGTTTACAAGTTTAAGATGGCTGGAAACGGACAACCTTCTTCTGAAATCCATCAGTCTGTTCTTGTTTTTAGAAATAAGGGCTATTCCATGCGAGAAATTGCTAAGAACCTGAAAATCTCATACAACGCTGTGTACTACTCGCTTCACAGAACAGTTCAAACTGGATCTAATCAGAGTCTTCTCAGAAATCTGGTTGCAGCCATTAATAGCTTCCTTTTTCTGCTCCGTCCAGGCAGCGTCACCAATGTTCTTTTAACTTGTGAATTATTCGTCCAACGGTATCTCTAGGAACATTCGGTGCCTTAGCTATCTTTTTGTATCCTGATCTTTATTTGTGAAGAGTGATGATCTCTTCTCTTAACTTTGTGGACCATTCTTTGGATTTAGCCATATTTCTAACATGCACTTAACATGAATCCCAACAAACCCATAGCCAGTTCAGGTATTTCAGTTCCAGCTCAAGCACACCTGGTGCAACTAATTAAGCCCTTGGTTAGTTGCATCAGGTGTGCTTGAAACAACACATGTTTTGCATATTTGTGCTGTTATGAGGAATTCTATCCAGGGGTTAGAAAATATTGAGACTGGAGAAGTCGTTATATGTTGCATTTTCAGTTGAATTTGGGGAAACCACTTGAAAGTCTGTAAATCTTGACAATAAACCTGACTTTCAATGAGGGTTGAATAGTAGCCATTCCATACTTAATATTTTGATAGAGCGTAACTATAGTTTTATCCTTAGATAACTATTACTAGCTACTCCCGCCGAATCATGGACATCATTACACAGGTGAGTTTTACTCACAATAAGGAGGTAGAATTAGGTCCAAATATAACCTAACCTTACACATTTCCTTTTTAGATTCGCAAGCATTCATCCTTGTCTGAACAGAATCTTTCTTTCAATCTCATAAGGCCCAATCTTACATCCTACACCCATCCTGCTATAGGTTATGGTTTGGTCAACTGGCTGTTTGTTACTTGCATTTGGCCCCATGTCTGGTTATAAATCATCTACTCCCGTGAGGCCAACACCCATCCTCGTCGGTAGTATACGTTCCTCGATCAAACGCATAGTTAGAGCCTCATATTAACCACTGTCGGTTATTAGGGCCTTACCATGTCACACCCACATATATTTGGTCTTGTTACTGTCACAGAGAGCAACATCCCTACCACAGCATTTGTGGCCCCCAGCCAACTCGGCCCTTCTCAGAGTTAGACCCTCTCTTGCCACTTGGCACTAGCAGGGCTCTATAGACTATTTATCACCAATACCTGTACTCCCCAGCCGGGCGTAGTCCCTCCACCCGACAACTATAGGGAAATCAAGGGTTTAATGTCATCCCTTCTTGCCTCATTTAACACTATCAGTGTTGGGCTGGAGAAACTGGAATCCCCTCAACCGTTGACAGCCATCCCACCTTTAGAGATCCCCACTCCAGCTCCCTCTCACGGTAACGACACCTCCACAAACCCAATACCGATCACTTCTACTCACATCACCTACTTTGTGCCCCTGACCATTCGCAAAGATATCTTGAAAGGCAAGGACATAAACTTGGTCTCATTGCTTATAGCCTCTCATGATGTGGTTGAGAACAAAGCATACTGCAATGGTGATCTTTCGTTTGTTTTAAAAGCCAGAGACCCAGACTCAACCAACAACTTACCATACCTGAATTTGTCCTTGCCTATGGGCTTTACTGTGACGTAATCTGCTCCACTTCTCCTCACCGTAAGGAAGAGCTGGATTTATATATGCACAAGTTGGTAGACTTCGGACACAAGTACGGTGGTTTCTCGTTTTATGACAATCAAATCTTTTTCAGCTAAAGCAGCGGCATCCCTCACCCAATTTAATACCCACACCAACTGGAGTAGGCTTGAGACAGAATTATTCTGTAGCCATTTTGCCGGTCAAAAACCGTCTTGTGTGCCTCCATCTCACACTTCACCATCCTAGCTTTCCTACCACTAGTCGTGCTTCCTTCGGTTCTTACACTGCAGAACACAGAGGCCTTAACGACAAATTGGGTAGACCCATAATATATCTACGGATAGCTCAAATCTGCAGCAACTTTTATTCTGCCAGTTGTGGATTTAGATTGTGCAGATTGTTGCACGTCTGCTCAATTTGTTTCAGGACACACACAAAAACTGTGTGTCCTAACCGTCTGTACCCGAAACCATGACTAACCGAAGTTAGCATCGACAACCTGGTGTATTACATCCAGGCACATCCTTCTCATCACCTTCTTGGTTAATGGGTTCACAGAGTTGCTACTAACAAAAGAGTTGAACAACGGGTTCATATTAGGTCCATTTTCTAAACCCTCCTTTTCCAGCTGGCTTACAAATCCCATAGTTATAGCCACTGGGAAGTTCAAAAATAAAAAACCGCTAATTTACGATTTATTGGCTTCACATTCTTTGTCTACACCTAGCATCAACTCATTAATTCCATCTGAAGAGTTCTCACTACAATATGCCACTGTGGATGATGCTATTCATGTCATTCTAAAGGCTGGGGTAGGAGCATGGTTAGATAAAATGGACGTTTCCAATGCATGCAAGCTCCTGCCCATACATCCATCCTTGTGGCATGTGCACGGCATTCGGTGTAAACACAAGTACTACTTTGCAATTTGTTTAACTTTTGGGGCCAAAAGTAGTCCTAAATTGTTTGACATATTTGCCGACAAGTTATATTGGCTGGTCCTCAACATTGCTGAATGCCCCTCAGTCTTGTATTATCTAGACGACTTTCTCACTATAGAATTACCTCAGTCCACTAAAACATTGGCTCTATTCTCAGCAATAGGGGTTCCACTGTCGCAAGAGAAAACTGTAGGCCCTACGACTAATCTAACTTTCCTGGGAATCCACCTAGACACGATCTCACTACAAGCCAGTTTACCCATGGAGAAGGTACGGCTCATCAGAGTCGGTGGAAGGTTTTCTGGCTAAGGGCACGTGTACCAGGACAGACCTACAATCCTTACTAGGCACGATAAACGTTGCTAAGAGAATTATTCCACAGGGCCGGGCCTTTATTTCTAGCTTGCTGTGCCTTCTTTCTCTGCTAAATACTAACAAAAGCACCGTAACCCTAGACGCACACACTAAGGCAGACCTACACATGTGGCTTAGATTTCTTTCACAATTTCAGAAAACCCTTTTGCAATTATGTTAGTACAGCGATGTTTCTTCCGCCCTTCTCAGACTCTTCCCCGGTCACATGGACCGATGCCGCACCCCATACAGGGTTTGCAGCTATCTTTGGCGACTCCTGGTTAAGAGATTTCTGGACGGTCGAAACCCATGATCTACACTCATTCCACACTAAATCTGCTCTATTCGGCTACGCTGCAATTTCACATCACTTGTATATGCATCCCAGGACGCATTAATACAGCCACTGTAGCATTGTCTCGATCTAATTTGCAGTTTTTCTTCAGAGCCCATCCTACAGCCAACATCAGTCCGGTCAGCACCGTCTCATACCAAGACCTCAGCCTGGACTAGAATGCCTCTTAACACACAGCAGATATCTGGCCAGCTCGGTCCTCTCTACCAATAAATCTCGGGTATACAATAGGGAATTCACCCTATATACCAAATTCACGAACTGTTTTCATTAGACTCGGTCTTGACCCCTCTGCCTTTTCTGGTCACACATTCAGAAGCCACAATGTCCCTGCTCATATAATTAAAAGACTTGGACGCTGGAAATCATCAGCATATACGAGTTATATACCACAACCAGAACAGGAATTGAGATTAGCATTTAAAGGTTTAGCTTTGTAACATGTATGTAATGAAGGATATTTGTATACATCAATTTTTGCCCTCTTATTTCAGGCCTACCCCATACGTCGGTTCCAGCACACCACAACCGATTTGTGCTTACTTCTAATTATTACGTTACCATTATAGCTTATGTCCCCGACTACAAATATGAAGGCGTAGCCTGTAATTGTGAGAGGGGTTACCCGGCTATAAAAACTCAGGCCCCCCGCACCCCAAGACAGAACCGTCACCGCTAGGTTCATCCCTCCCACCTCTCCCCTTTATTACAATTCAATGGGATGGCCCTCTTTTATTTCAGGCCTACCCCATACGTCTGTATATAAATATATCACGGTGTCATTACATGCTGTATTCTTGACTTCACATACTCACTGTGATATTAAAGGCAGCAAATGCTTTTCCTTGAACTTTTCTCTTGAATGAGCGTGCCTGCATGAATATAAAGAGTAAGAATAATTTTTTTAGCTACATGTCACACTGTGCGAGCTGATCATTGACTTGCACGGCTTCAAGTGGAACATCGCTGTAATTATGAAACAAAACAGGTGAGAGAATTTGGTTTTGTGTGTACATGAAATAAATAATGGATTGGAGAAGCATACAAGACTTGAACAAATGATACAAGTGAATATATGAAATATACCAAGATTAGAACATCAACCTAAAAATCAAATAGATACATCTACTGCCAGGGAATATAATGTGATAATATAAAATCTGAGAGTTAACCCAATGTTTTAATGATCAGATCGCTTTACCACCTGCTGCTAAAAATACTCAAAATATTCAGATTAACTGAAGAAATATGAAAAACGGGTCTGTTTAAATGGAAACTTTGCTTTTCACTGGCAAGCTGTAATTTCAGGTTAATGCAGATATAAGAATAAAATGAAAGTTTGATGCTAAATGTCCATATCTTTGATAGGAATAAAGTCTAGGAGGACAGTACCTGAAAATCCAGTACTACACCGGGAAAAGGTTTTCAGGCTGGGGTGTTAGAGGAAGAAGATATAGAGGATATACCAGGGTGTTAGGTACATAGAATGAAATCCTGGCCAAAGTAGTTGGGCCGGTTTGAAAACCATTTTCTGCCCAGCTGGAAGAGCAGAAGGATATGAGGAGAGGACATGTTGAAAAAGCAAACCGGGCTATAAATCCCAGCTCGTTATCCCTGATGCTAATACCGCTCTATAATGTATGGAGTGACATAATGAAATAGAAGGCATTGCCCTCCAGTTTTTTTTTTTTTTAATTCTTTATTTTTGTAGTGCAGGCATGTTTACAAGGTGGTAGAATCACATTATTTTTAGTAAGATTGACATCAGAAATCTGCAGTGTGTCATTAATGCTGCACATTTTCAAAAATAATTGAAAACAATGTTGAGCAGAAAAACAGCATGGCATTAATCTTAAGACAGTCGACATAGAAGTAATACTAACTAAAACATGCCATGGCGAAGAAAGCCCCCAGAGCCCCAGAAACTATTAGATGGGCTTCCCAGGAACTCACGGAGATGCACCCCAGTCCTCAAACACAGGTCATACACACACACACTTATATACACACATATATACACACGCATATTGTAGATTGCAGGTCCTATCAGGATTATGAGACTTGTTAACATTTCCCATAAATAAAAAATAAATAAAAAATCTGAATTTGGGGAGGGTGGAGGAAGAGGTGCTTGACTAAAAAGTTTGAATATTTATGCAATTAGTACATTTTATTTGCACATTTTCTTTTGCAGGTGTTTTTAACCAATGTAAATTTAAAAAACAATGACTTTTCAGAGTTTACTGGATATGTGATAATGACATACAAAACATCAGTTGCTGAAAATTTATATAAAAAAATAAATAAAAAATTAATATTCACATTTTTGACTTTTCTCCTTGTTCACTGCTCCTTACTCAATTACAGTGGTTAACCCTTTGCATCTGCAAGTTGGTACTGCTTTCCTTACGGTTATCACGGCCTCCCAACACTTTGCCTAGGTCTGTGACTTTACCTTGTACAACTCATGAATGTGTACAAAGTAAAGAGATTGTGTGGTGAATGGATATGACTGCTAATTTTGCCATACACTGTAACACGGTCACCTTACACTCTCCTATCTAAATGCTGCTAAAGTCATTATGGAGGGGACAGCAACAAATGTAGCACCTTTCCACATTTCCTTTTTTGTTTTTGCAATAAATGGGAATGGTCCCTTCTTTGTAAATTCACGATTGAACAAAACAATAAGATTACATAATGTTAATATTATGTTAAACTTTTTTCCCCCATGTGATGCAGTTTTCTTTTAAAATGTATATTAAAGGGAATCTGTCAACAGCTTTTTAACTTTCTGCAAATCGGCACCAAATACCACGAGTACATCATATATTACGGTGATACATGATGTATTGATGTACATTTTGAGATATACCTACCTGACCTTTGATCCAGACGCCACTTCCTCAGTTTCATGAGTGTTACTCTTGTATAGTAGACCTCCGGTCCATCCTTTGCCCTTCCCGTGCGCCGCCAGGTCTATTACTTCACTTGCCCTACTTGGAGATGCTTCCCCAAGCAGGTCAAACCTCCTCTGTGATGCCAAAATGCTGGCTTCATTGCCAACATGCGATGTTATCATAGGTATGACCTGTATCCTTTAAAGATTAATCAAATTACATTAAAACCCTGTTCAGTCATTATAAAATATATATTTATATATACACACACACACACACCTTGTATTGGCTATAACACAAGACTACCTTACAAAACACAATGTTAGTCTGCATATATGCAATGCAGCACTATTATCAAGGCACATTACTCTGAGCTTAAACTACTTTTAATCATAGCAAATACAGTGCTATGAACGTTTGTGCGAGCTTTGATTTTATTTATTATTTTTACGAGAGATAAATTTTGCCTGTGTTGCATTATCTTATACTCTTAGATGAAAATGCTGTAAAAAGCAATCAGCTATGTTGAGCGGTTGGCGATTTAAACAACGTACAATCCTAAAAGTCACGAAATCCATAAAAAAGGAATACAGAATTATAATCAAGTTCCCTTTCGGAGTTGGTCTACAAAATATTAGTAGAAAAAATATAAAAAAAAGAGACAGCGCTAGTTAACTAATAGGCAGCAAAACTCTTTTAAAACAAGACAGGTTAAAACAACAATAAAAAAGGCAGCGCCACATAAAATAAGTCCAATAAGAAATAAAGAATAAAGTCCAACTTATGTGTCCTTGTGAGTGGTCTTTACAACAGGAAGTGCAGTAGTGAGGTCTTCATAAACTGTATTGGTTCCACTTATATAGAAGACAAAAAGCAGAGAGAGGGACGACCAATAGTGTAGTATTTTATAATTCCAATAATGACGTACTTAGAAATAATAGTGGAGAACTCACATTTGATAGAGCTTATATCCAGCTCTAGGGTAAAAGCGCATACAGCGTTTTTTTTTTATAAATCTTTTTATTATCAGATTTTCCACCATAAATACATTTTACAAAAGAGTATTAAAATACATTCATCCACATAAAAACAAACATAAAAGGACAAAAAAATAAATAAATAAATTTAAAAAAACTATCCCCCACCCCACAAGAGTTCTACTGACTTCCAACTTTTTTAACTTTTTCAGATGACAATCCTTTTACAATTGTAATAATTTTTTCTCCCAATCCCAATAGGCTCAAATCATCCTTCAGGAACTTGCAATGATCCTTCTCCATTTTAAGTTGGTAAACCAACTGAATTATTATTAATTTGATGTTAAAAGGGGTATCTCCCTTCCAATTTCTTGCTATTATTATTTTACAAGCCATTAAACAATGGATAATTAGAAATTGATTTATTTTATTCAATTTTGGCCATTTATAATATAATAACATTACTTCAGGTTTTAAAGACATTTTAACACCGCACAGTGTATGAATGATGAATTGAGCCCACTGCCATACAACAATCACTTGCTTACATGACCACCACATATGAATATAGTTTCCTTTTTCCTCTCTGCATTTCCAACACTTTGTGTCCCTAGATACATCGAATTTAGCTATTTTTGTTGGCGTCATATACCATTGGTTAGCCAACTTAAAATGTGTTTCTATCAATACAAAAGAATGAACATATTTATTGATTTTTTGTGCCGTAGATAGCCATTCAGATAATTCTATATTTGTTTTTAATTCAGTATTCCATTTTTTAATGGCACTGGGCGGGACGAAATCATCCATTAGATCCAACAATCTAACACATCTAGAAAACAGTTGCTTTGTCTTATTCTGGTATAAGATTGTTTTTAGAATATCGTACATCTTACCTTCTTTTACTAATTCAACTTTCTCCAAGTAATGTTTTACTCTATAATAAGTATATATATCTTTGTTAGAGATCTTAAATTCCTCAACCAACCTTTTATAGGATTTAATTTTATTTTCTTTAATCAGGTCCTCTAAAATATTTATTCCTTTTTCTTTCCATAATTTTAAGGAGATACTCTCCATATTTAATTCTATTATTTCTAAATTTTGAAAGTCAAATATCTTATTTACCAGATCAATTTTTTTCCTTATTTTTTGCCATATAGGAATAATCTGTCCTAAGATGTATGATCTGGATAGATTGCGTTTTTTTTGTACCCCAGACTAATTCTAAAGTGTTTCTTAATTGGCTAGAATCTAGTTCCAACCACCACCATACTTCCTCTTTATTTTGTTTCATTTGACTAGCCATAACATGCGTAATAATTCCTGCTTCATAATATTTTCTTATATTTGGATATCCTAGACTTCCCTTCTTTATTCCTCTTGCTAATACTCCATTTTTAACTCTAGGTTTTTTTCCTCGCCATACAAAATCATAAAAAGCCTTATTGATCATTGTCAGCCATGCATTCGGGATTTCTAATGGAAGCATTCTAAACATGCATATCCATTTTGGTAGAACATATGATTTCAAAATATTTATTCTTCCTCCCCAAGATACTTCTAATTTTCTCCATTCTTTCAAATTCTTATTAGTCTCTTTCAGGAGATCCATAAAATTTATTCGCATGATACTTTCTACGTTTCTACAAATTTTAATTCCCAAATACAAGAACATTTTAGCTTTAATAAAGCCGTATGTTTCTTGATAAAAATCTATTTCTTGCTTTGGCATATTCATATATATGGCAGTTGATTTTGTTTTATTTAATTTATAATTTGATACTGCACTATATGTATCAATTTCTGACATTGTATTTAATATTGATATTGATGAATTCAAAAAAAGAATAGTATCTTCAGCATAAAGGGATATTTTCATTTCTTTCTGTTTTGCTATGACTCCCTTGATGTTTTCATTATTTCTGATTCTGTTAGCTAGAACCTCTAGAGTTAAAATAAACAATAAAGGGGATAAAGGACAGCCTTGTCTGGTCCCGTTGTTCAATTTGAACCAGTCTGAACATATACCAGGGCCAATAGTTCTCGCCTTTGGATCTTTATATAAAGCTAAAATTGCATTAAGCAACCAACCCTGTATACCTAATTCCTCTAAAGTAAACTTCATAAAATCCCAGCTGACCCTGTCAAAGGCTTTTTCAGCATCTAAAGACAGGATCAGCATGGGACTTTTTTCCTTTTGTGAGAAATCTAATGCATTTATCACGCGTCTCATGTTATGATCAGGGTGAATTAATTGTTTAATGACTTCTTTTACTCTGTTAGCTATAATAGAAGAAAATATCTTAATATCCACATTTATTAATGATATTGGACGATAACTCTGTACTTTAGTTGGATCTTTCCCAGGTTTCAATATGGGTAAAATATTTGCTTTAAGCATTTCCTCAGGGAATCTGCCCTTTTTAACTGCAGAATTAAAAGTATTTTTTAAATGTTCAATCAAGTGAGGTTGCATAATTTTGTAGAATTTATTTCCAAATCCATCTGGACCTGGCGTTTTACAAGTTTCTAATCTATCTATTATTATCTTGATCTCTTCTTCCCTAATCTCTTTATTTAGATTATTTATCTGTGATTCTGTTATTTTATTCAGTTTAGCTGATTTGATGTATTTTTTTATTATTTCTGATGGAGTAGTTACTGAAAGACTATATAAATTAGCATAGTATTCATTAAATGCATTCCCTATCTGCTCTGGTAGAAGGGAGATATTATCATTAGTTATTATTTTATCAACCTTATTGGTCATATTTTTTTTTTCCAGCAAATTGGACAATATTTTATCCGCTCTATTAGATTTGTGATAATATTTAATTTTAAGTTAGAACATATTTTTTTTTTTTTTTCATATGTTTTTTCCTGAATTTCAGATTTAATTTTCTCTATTTTTAACTTAGTATCTTTGGTTGGGTTTTCATTATTAATTTTATTTAATTTATATAATTCCATATAAAGATCTTGTATGTTTGCACCTTCTTTTTTTTCTTAAGTTTGTTGAGCATTATACAGTGTCCCCTTATTACTGCTTTAAATGAGCACCATAAAATATCATTCTCCACTGATCCATTATTATTCTCTTCAAAATAACAGATAATCATTTTCTCTATATAATCTTTATGCTCCTTACTTAATAATAGTGATTCATCTAACCTCCAAGTTATATTCTTGTTGTAATTTACTCTATTATTATTAAGTTCCAAACTCACACTATCATGATCTGACCATATTACTGGTTTAATTTCTATTTTAACTGTTTTATCTATTAATTTTAGATCTCCAAATATTAGGTCTATACGCGAATATGAATTATGAGGCCAGGAATAGAACGTAAATTCTTTCCCTGCAGGATTGTTAAGTCTCCATATATCATATAGACCACCTTTTTTCATCAAGTTGTTAAAAATCCTTGCGTTCTTTAAAACTTGCTTGTCCCACATAGTTTGTTTTTCCGAGAACTTATCTAGTAGGGGATCTTGAATACTATTAAAATCCCCTGCATATATCTTTAATCCAACTCCTATAGTCTCAACCTTATTTAATATTTTTCTCAATAGACCTATAGGGTTTTTATTAGGCAGATAGACATTAATTAGTGTAAAAAGTTCCTCATTAATTGTGGCTATTAATATAATGAATCTTCCCTCCAAATCTATTTCCAAAAATTTTAAATTTATTTTTAAATCTTTTGCAAAAAATATTGCAACTCCTCCCTTTTTCCCCTCCTCTCTAGAGGAACAAATTTTTAAAGGAAAAGAACTACTGGTCCATCTCTTTTCATCCTGTTTACGCCAATGTGTCTCTTGGACCATCGCAATTTGAACATGTTCTTTTTTTAGGTAATCTTGAAAGGCTAGTCTTTTTTGAGGAATATTTAAGCCTTGAATATTTAACGTTATTAATTTAACCATTGTCATATATTGTTATTCCTTCCTTTTTTTTTCTTCCCCCTTCCCTCTCTCTCTTTTTGGACCGTCTAGTGAACTCCCGAGAACAAAAAAAAAAAAAAAAAGACGAAGAACAAAACCCATTACAAGACATACACAAAACAGCCTCAAGTCTACAAGCACTTGAGGTCTATTTCCTAACATTCCTAAGACTCTAAAAAGAGTCAAAAAACACTTTCCTTGATGGGTTTTAATACCCACTTTTAACCTTTTCAGGTTCCGGCAGGGGAGGCTGTACCCCGTTTTGAAGGAACTTAATCTAAATTTTTCTTTATCATTCCCTATTTCGTCTTTCTCTTCTGCTGTATGGCATCCATACTTCTACTTTTCTCTCCTCCTCTTCCTCTAATACGAGAAAGAGAAGAAGAGAAGAAGAAAGAAGGGGAGAGAAAAAAAAAAAAAAAAAAACTTCCTAGTGACCTTTCCCTTAATTCATCCTTTTCCCTTCTTCCCTTTTTTTCTTCCTTCACCCCCCTCTATTACTATATGCATAATCATATCTTTATTCTTTCCTATTTATATGAAAAAAATTTCTTTCCCTTTCATTTCCCTTATTCTTATTTTTTCCTTTCACACCTCTAAATTTCAACTCTTTTCATCTTGTGCACACTTCCCATAGATTAATTTTGTGTTAACCTTTTAAATTTGTTTTGTGATTCTTTAAATGTACTAGTATTCCCCTATTATTGTTCAGTGATACAAAAAAAAAAAATCTAAATTTTTAAAATTCTATTACTTGTGGAAAACTAACGTGCAATTTATTGTGATTCTAAATTTGACCCTTACTCCTCATAAAATTTGGTGTAACATACCTAGTTTATATTAAATTCCTTTAAAATTTCCTATATGTGAATTTCATTACTAACATATATGTGTTTTCTTTTAACTTGAAAGTGCTTATCTCTATTTATTTCTTCTTCATTAATTACAGTTTGGTCTCTATATCTTCAACGTGTAGTTTCAACTTCCTTTATAAAATTATTTTTTCTCTTCTTTTCTCCTCCCCTTCTCTCTAGAGTTCTCCAAGCCAATTAGCTTCCGCTCATGTCCATACTTTAAATCTTCAAGTTCTTTTCCTTCTTCTCTTTTTTTTCTTCCTTTTTCTTCTTCCCCTTCTCTGTCGCCTCTCACTCCCTCTCTTCTACTTGTCTTTTTTTCCTTTTTTCTTCCTTCCCCCTTTCCTCTCTCTCTCTTTCTTCCTTATCTGATTATGTAAAGTCTCTTTCTTCTTTATCCATTGTTCTATCTGAGATGGGATCGTAAATATCTCGCGTATTCCTTCTGTAATTATCATTAATTTACAGGGGTAAATCTAAGAATATTTTATGTTTAGTCTTCTTAATGAAGTAGTAGCCATGGAAAATTCTTTCTTTGTTGTCTAGTATAGAAAGACAAATCTTGAAATATCTTAATGTCACCAAACTTTTCTATATTGAGCTGTTTTGTTCGAGCTGCGTACATTATAGTTTCTTTGAATTGATAAGACTGAAAATGTATTATTATATCTCTCGGTATTTGTTGAGGAACCGAGCTGGGTTTATTTATACGATGGTATCGCTCCATTTTGGTGTTTAAAGTTGATACATCTATATTGAGTGTTGCCCATAAGGTATCAAAATAATCAGGTATTTTGTCTTGTGTAACTGCCTCTGAAACATTTCTTACTCTCAAATTGTTTCTTCTTGAGCGATCCTCCAGGTCTCCTAATTTTCCCTCTATTTGTCTCAATTGATTGTTCAGCTGCTTATTTTGTTCTTTATATGCTCTGCTCTCAAATTCCAAAGCTGTGATTTTTTCTTCACTTTGCTTTAGTTTTTCAAATATTTCCTGCAACTGTTTTTTTGTTTCTGCTGTATTTTTATTAAGTTCAGCAGTTATTGCCCCCAGTTGCTCATCTAGACATTGTTTTAAAAAGTCTGTTGTAATGTAGTTTTCTGTTTGGCTAGATGTTTGGCTAGATGGACTTTGAATAGATTCTTCGCTTTTTGAAGAGTATACATTTGAACTATCATGATTTTTTCCTATACTAGATTTTTGTCCAGGTGAAAAAAAACTTGAAGGATTTTTATTTTTTTCTGTTTGTTGGTCCTGTTTAGCTGCTTTCTTAATGGCTGCTTTTGATGTTTTTGTTGCCATAGTTTTTTTTTTTTTTTTCCTCCCTTTGCCCTTCAATTAGGGTTTTTTCAGTGTTTAATATATTTTTTCTTTTTAATTAGTTTTTAATTAATTTTTTCTTCTTTTTTTACCCCTTTCTTCTCCTTTTCTTTTTTCTTTCTTTTTCCCTTTTTTTTTCTTCTTATCTAATACGGACTGTTTCCAGTATTCTTATTTCCTTCATTTATCCTCTTCCTCTCTCAGTCTTTTCACAGCATAAGCATAAGCTAAAGAGCAAATGTAGAAAAGAAAAAAAAAAAAAAAACAAGGGAGTACTTAGCTTATCTTCATTTCTCTTTGCATCAAATGTTCACTTCACCCAGCACTTCCTTTTAATTATTCCGTATGAGCAGGTATGAGCAGGTATGAGCAGATATACGATCTTATAGATTTCGGCTAATTGTCAGCATCAGAGGTATACTGCAAAATATTTGCCGCTCTCGGACCTTGCTATAATGCCGGTCTTCTTAGCGCCGTTCGCGCTTCGATCTTGCCTCGTGCGATCTAAGAGAACGCCGTTCCTCTTCCATTACAGAGTCAGCCTCCGGATGCGTGCGTACCTCCGCCCACCACTACGTCATCACGCAACCCGCATACAGCGGTTTAATCCCCGCTTATACACAATATAAAATATCCATAACGCGTTTCGTCAACAGACTTTAAGGTTATTCCATTTGATAAAGTCTGTTGACGAAACGCGTTATGGATATTTTATATTGTGTATTTTAAATATTAAAGCAATTTTTGGTCATTTATTTACTCCAATTATTCCTTTTATTATTTTTATATACTCCTTATTTTTCCTGGCTTTTTAGTATTTCCTAGTATTTTATTTATTATACAATTATACTATTTTATATTTATATTCTTTTTTGGATTTTAATCCACTTGGAAGTCTCCTGTCCCAAGAAATCCTGAGGTGGGGATTTATCCACCTACGCTGACACACAAGAGCAGCTGGTCTGCTCCTCATTTGTAAGTACGTTTTTATCTACTTATATTAAGACTACTATACAGTGAGCACTATCGGCTGTTTCTTCTTTTTAATTTGAGAGTTGGACACCACTGACGGAGAGATACCCACGGTACATCCCATAAGCGGGGATTAAACCGCTGTATGCGCTTTTACCCTAGAGCTGGATATAAGCTCTATCAAATGTGAGTTCTCCACTATTATTTCTAAGTACGTCATTATTGGAATTATAAAATACTACACTATTGGTCGTCCCTCTCTCTGCTTTTTGTCTTCTATATAAGTGGAACCAATACAGTTTATGAAGACCTCACTACTGCACTTCCTGTTGTAAAGACCACTCGTAAGGACACATAAGTTGGACTTTATTCTTTATTTCTTATTGGACTTATTTTATGTGGTGCTGCCTTTTTTATTGTTGTTTTAATCTACAAAATATTACCCTATGTCCATTGAACCTCTCTATTTTTGAGATTTCTAAGAACACAAACTATTATTCATCATTTTGATTCTCAAATGGTTAAAGACATAAAACAATCAAAATGGGTGGTAACACCAAAAACTAATCACATGAAAAAAAAAAAAAAAAAAAGTTTAGCACAAAGCTAGAATAAATGGTTGCTGCAAACCTGCATTTAAAAGGTTTTACATGTTTTTGGTATATTGAGCAGTTGGGGACTCTGGTTCAATAGTGCAGGTAAACGGGTGTAAAAATGCATCACGGTGCAGAGTATGAGCAATCATGATGGGCTGTCCAAAGTACATTAACACAATCATCTGGCTGTCTGAAACTTTGTTCTGTTGCATCTCTTCAGTAATCGTCCGATACATGGTTAAAATCTGGGTGCAACTTCAGTGACAACACAGATTGCAAAGGATTTTATATTTAAATATTAAAGGGACACCGTAGGCACTGTATCTGCTTCATCTCATTACACTGGTTATAGTGCCTGGAGTCCTCTGGTACCATAATTTCTTTCAGCATTAAACAGTTTTTAAAGTTTTAATGCTTTAATGCTAAACAAGAGTCCCCGGCAATCCATCCCCTCTGTGCTGCTTTGGCTAATAAGGAAGTATTACCCTGAGCAGCAATGGGCAGCTGTGATTGGCTGAGAGTGTCAGCTGACTGCTTTTAGCCTGTCAGAGTTCCAACTGACGGTATGAATGGGTATGACAACAAGGAAGTGTGTAATCTCTGCCTTAGCTACACATACAGAAGGGGCCGGACTGTGGGTGGCCAGGGACTCTTATTTTGTGGCATACTGCACGAACATGGTGCAACACTGAATGGAGGGCAGGCACTCCAGGCATTATAACCAATTCAAAGAGATGAAATGCTTATAGTGACTACAATGTCCCTTTAACAGAGAGATCATAAAGATGTCTTATGCTTAGAGACAACCTTTTTTTAATAAATAAATAAAAATAAACATTAAAAAGGGATCTTTAAAGAGCATCTGTCATGTCTAGGGCTTTTTTGAAAGAGCATAAAATGCTAGCTATACATTGTGCTACCGGTTTTGCTAGGAAATGTATAGCCCTTTCTCCCAGCTGCCAGTCAAATCTTCAGCATAGCATCTATGAATCAACTAACAAGGGACTAAGAATTGATGGTGAAAGAAGAACAGAAAAGACTTCCCACCGGCAGCGGTCCTTGTGTTCTGCACAAATAGCACGGTCATGCGGCAATGAGGCCAGTGGGTCAGCAACACACAGAAAATTTACTTTGTGTGGGTAAAGCATCCTGAAGCAGGGCATATTTTACATGAGACTGTGAGGCGCAATGGGCGGACTACAGTTGGGTGTTACACAAAGCACAGAACATGGTGGGAATTGAACAGAAGAGAGTACAGCTCAAAAATATACACAGAACACATCATGTATCTCTGCAATACATTATGTATATAAGGCATTTGGAACGGATTTAACTAAAGTTTCAAAGCAGAAGACAGGATAATTTTAAAAATTGGATATCAGTTTATAGTTGATCGCCAGCATCTAAATTAAGTTCCAAATGGATCTCCAGCATATGTGTATAACCAAACAAAACGTCATCATCTCGTCCCGTAAATAAAACTTGTCTTTCTTTACAATTTGGAAAATTTAGAATCCTGTGTAACTGGAAGTCAAACACTAAAATTAACATGCTCTGGGTTATAATTATAAAGCAAATTTTATTTTAAATAATAATTATAAAAATTGATTTTATAATTAGATCCCGAAGCATTCCCTCAGGTATAATTAGATCCAGAAGCACTATTGAGTGAATAGAGCAGAAATCTAAAAATAATTTTAATAAAACATGCTTTCATTATATTTGGAATGTGTAAGGATTCAAGTAGGAGCCTCAGCAAGAAATAGGTCCGCAACCTAAAAAGGAACAGGAAGAATAATAAAAAGGCACACTGGAGTTCCGCAGCCTGTAAAATACAGATTTTGGGCACGAATTCCTAGGTTGATATCTGGCACAGATACGCTTCCTGACTGATACAACTATGGGGAAGTGCTTTCAAAAAAAAAAAAAAAAGCGGACTTCTCATGATAAATCGGGGATTGCCTGGCCCGCGGCCTACTGAGACCCTAGACTTAAGATGGCGGCAGAGCCAGTAAAGGAGTCCCCGTCCTCGGAGGAACGCAAGATAAATGCTCCCAATGTCTTTCCAACAGCAGGCCTCTACAATCCTACAATAAGGAGGATGAAATACCCTCCAACAAAGGAGATATTAAAGCGCTCCTGAAGGAGCTGAAACTCATTTTGGCAACTGAAGTGTGGAAGGTCAATAATGAGGTGGATACACTCGGGGGACGAGTGAAGAGGGGAGGGGAGAGAGGTGGCAGAACTCGCACACATTTGTACTGCCACAGCGGATAGCCTTTCCAGTCTCAGGGAACCCCGTGATATCTAATCCGTTACATTTCAAATATATTGCTCGTAGCCATATTGCCAGCATAAGCAGTTGAAGTTAAAATGATGTACATTTTTGTGTTTTGTTTATTATTATTATTTATTTTTTTAAAAGCATCTTAAAAAAATTTTTAGATTAACAAAAAGTAACACTTCCTTCTTTGCAAGCAAGCAATTTAATAAGCTATGAAAAGAAAAAACTGTTACACCAGGTTAAAATGAACCGTTATAAAAAAGAAAGGTTGCAAATACTCATCAAGGACAAATGACAAGTAAAGCAGCACGTCTTCATATTAACTACAACAGTAAGTAATAACTTACATGCTCCAGATGAACATGCGCTTGACTGGCAACATCAAAAATGACATCTTTGACATTTTTCTCCTGGCTACAGCGAATGAAATCTTCTTGAGATGTGCCATGCTGGGTTAAAAAACAAAAACATCTTAGTCATGTAAGGATTAGAGAAAGTAATAAATCCATAGAAAACAGCAGACTACAAGAAATATGCCAAGCTGTGGACTATGACTCATTATCATCAGCCATTTTTAGGCAATTTATTTTAGGTATGTCTTGTAGCAGCTGAAGTGATGCAAGTTACCTGTCTCTAAAACTGACATTAAATGGGACTTACTACAGTTTATTGATGTGGTCATGTAATGGCTCTTCTAGGCTATCTGTGTAGTCCTTGTGGGCTTTTGGAATTCTCAGGAACCTCAAACCCTCCCCCTTAGCGGGTGACATAATAGTGAGGAGTTTCACTTCCTCTTTATCCATACAAGTATTTGGACAGCATGTATGAGTATGCTGCACAGACTGAGTGCTGGGCTGGATTTGTTATGGTAGTTAGAATGTCTCTTTCAAGCAGCACTGTCACACTCCCCTGAAAAATGATTAGAAGAATGAGATAGAATCTTGATGAAATACTCATATTGACCGTGTTGGAATTTCACTGAAATTCTAACTCAGTCAAGAGATATGGAATACTTTGTCTCTTTAGATTTCCTACGCCTAACACGTCTAGATTCTGGGTCGAGCTACTGCCGTATAGAAGTGTCAATCCCCTCAGCTGTCATCAGTGATGGCTGCAGGGAAGTGGCTTTATCTATGGAGGATGCGAGAGAGTTCAGCAGTGACGTTAGCCCCCCATCAACCTCCAGCGGTTATGTCGCAGTCAAGTGTCTTTGCAAATTCTGCAAAGTTCCCAAAGTTGGGAATTGTTGTAGACAACAAACTATGCAACAATGTGCAATGTCAATCAGCAGATGCTAATGCCAGTAAGGTATTGTAATGTATAAAAAGGGGCATTAATTCTTGGAATGAAAATATAATGTCATCTTTCTATAAATCAATGGTAAGACCAGTGGTTTCCAAACTTTTTAGTTTCAAGGTGTCTTTAATATTTCAATATTTTTCCAAGGTGCCCCAAGTCAAAACAATTTTCTAGGTTGTATATATATGTACAGCGCAGTGGCATATACTGGGCCCCTGTCCGGCAGAAATGCTTTCTGTTCAAGTGCAGATCCAGAACCTAATCTTGGGAGGTCACTGGTAGATTATTTAAAGAAGTAATCCAGGCACAATAACCACTAGAGAACTTTGTAGTGGTTATGGTGCCAGTAGTGCCCTACCAGAGTAAGTAATCAAACTGTTTAAGAACAGTTTGACAACTTACCTGGGGTACAGCGTGTGTGGGGAGTACAGAGTGTGTGTGTGTAATGGGGCAGTGTGTAGGGGGCCAGTGTGGGTATGGGGGGAGTTAGTGTGTCTCTGTGGGGGTTGGAGGGCAAATTAATAAATATATAATTTTTTTCATATCCCCCTCCATGCTTACATTTGCCTGGGACGGGGGACAGTGCAAGACAATCCCTGGTGGTCCGGTGGGGAAGCCATGGCGGTCCTAGTGGTCAGAGTGAACTCTACTCTGCGAGCAGGTCACAGCTAATATTAAAGGGACACTATCGGCACCCATACCTCACCATCTTATTGAAGTGGTCTGGGTGCAGTGCCCCTGTCTGTTTAACCCTGCAATGTAAAACACTGTAGTTTCTGAGAACATTGCAGGGTTAACTCTACCTCGCTTTATATTTAACTCACATCAGCCTTCCCCAATATGCAAAAACAAATAAATAATGTAATCCAGACTGTACAATGTGGTTGATCGGAAAGTAGTGAAACTATGGTTTGCAGGAAGAGCAAGATTATTCCCAAGCCATTGCAGTATCCAGGCAGCACTCTGCAGTGTGATTATCAGCGTATCATAGAGTACTGTGTGAGTCCGCTACAAGGCTTGCATTATGTGTTTTCTTCGAGAAATTAATGGGGAACTAATTGAAGCAAATTGTGATGATCATTGGAAAACACTCACAGGAACAATTAAGTGTTTATTATGGGAACATTTTATTATTTTATCCTGTTTTTTTTTGTAATCTGAATTGCAGATTACCACAATATATTGTTTAGACAATAGACCTTTGTGTTTTATCAAAATACTCACAGCTGTTTAGGCAGACAAATTGATAGGGAAAAAAAACTAAATGTCTGTGATTCACTGGTGCTGTTTTTAATAAACCAACAATAACCAGACAGTTGCCAAATTCCTGGCTGTCCAATTGTTGGCAAATTGCGACACTACAATTTTTCCAAGGCTAAAAATATGCACCCAGACCACTTCAGATCATTGCAATGTTCCAGATCCCTAACCCTGGAAAGGTAATTAATGCAGTTTAAAAAAAAAAAAAAAAAAAAAACTTAAATAATTACCTTTCAGGGTTTACTCAACCTCTAGTGGCTACTAGACTTTTAGTCACCTGATGCTGCAGGTCCTAACACAATGCCAGGGAGGATGAAGCTTTAGTGTCAGGAAAACAAGTTTGTTTTTCTTGCACTATAGTTTCTCTTTAAATACAATGTTTCGGTGTCAAGACTTAATCATGATTAAGGCTTGATGCTGGAAAATTTATATTTTGATCAATGAGCCAACAAACCTTCTCCAAGTTGCACCACATTGTTATGCCTATGAATTACTACTTCTAACTATGTACATTGCCTGTCTTTCCAAGTGATATGAATGTGAATTATTATTATTATTAGAGATTGTTTTTCTAGATACATTTATTAAAAAAAAAGAAATAGAAATTAAAAAAAATTTTTAAAAAAAAAAAAGAACTTATTCTCAAAGCCATTTCCTAAAGCTGTCATTCTAAGCTTTCCAAAACCTCTATATCCAAACATGTTACCTTGGTAACAACTTGTCCAAAGCGCTAATTTATGTTTCAGACAATTAAGTTGAACAAAAGCGGAACCAGTTTCGTCTCAACTATAGTCAAAAATCTGTCGGTGTTAATTATTTTGTAGAAAGGACATGAAACCTTTAGAATCAGAATCAAATAGGATTTTATTATTCACTTATTTATTTTTTACTTACCAGCATGCATATGTCAACAGGAAGGAAGACCTGCCGCCTGCTGCTGTGATAAGGAACCGCTCTCAAGCAGGTGATGATGCCATGCGCCTTGCCAATGTGGCTAGCTGCATGATCAGAATGGACATCTCTTACATCTGTGCGACAAAAAGAAAAAAAGCACAGTGAACGTGTAGAATCTATAAATCCAGAAATATGAAGAAAGAGTCGTTACAGTAATTATTCCCAATACATAAAACATTAAAAAAAAAAAAGCTACTGTGGATTTCTTCCTAATAGCCTAAAATGGCATGGGATTGTAAACATAGCTGCTATTACAAACCATTGGCATCAGCTTTTAGTAGAGAAATTGAATTTTATTCTATTTTTAAAATCCTCTCTGCTCTGAGGGATTGGAATAACCAATATGAATGGGGCTTTTCATATAGCCTTGCAGGTCCACAGAGACAACCAATGGGGCACTCAATCAAACAGCCTGCAGATGTTACTTACTTTATTGGGACAATGGATATTCCCCACATCTCCGTTCCCAAGTGGTTCAAGCTTTGACAGATGCACACATCCAGTACTTCAACAATCTACACAACACTCCCCCAAAGGCTCTGCGTCAAGAATAAAGGAAAATTTATTCCTACTTACCGTAATTTTCTTTTCCTGGTCATAGGCCATGGCAGAACAACAATGGGTAGCTCCTCCCTATCCCTAACCAGACAGGAACCTAATTAAAACAGAAGGTATAAGTAACCCCTCCTACCCCTCCCACCCTCAGTCTTGTTTCCAGCAATATCCCAGGGCGGGATCTTTGTGCTGCCATGGCCTATGACCAGGAAAAGAAAATTACGGTAAGTAGGAATACATTTTCCTTTTTCCTGGCCATATCCATGGCAGCACAACAATGGGTAATACCCAAGCAATAACCAAGGGAGGGAAAGAAGTAAGACTTCCTAAATATGAATGCAAATTGACAACATACACACACACCTCATAAGGACATTCAAAATGAAAAACTGATTGCCCACTAATGGCACATTATCAAATTGACCAACTCAAATGTACACAAAAAAAAAAATGTCTGCAAATTGATTGGAGACTAAGCAGCCATTTACCTACAAGTTCCAGGGAAGCTTGGCCACCGATGCTCAAGAGGGAGAAATGGCTCTAGAGCAAACATATCTTTAAGTACTGTAAGTACTGTTTAGTAGCCTAAAAAACAGCCAAGACTATCCATCTGCTGTTGGCTTGAAGATCTTTGTGGTCTATTAGTAAAGATAAACAGAAGAAATCCAGAAAGCGGATCTATAAAAATTGATCTTAAGGCATCTATCTAGGACAGGAGGAGAAAGTTTTATTATGGACTCTACATTCTATGCAAAATAGTGCTTGAGGATCTAATATCCTTCAGTCCATGCCAATGTCAACGATATAGCTAACTTAATGTTAAGCAAATGTGGAGAGATATACTCTCATGGTTAAAAGGGGTAAAAATTTCAGAGCCCTAAAAAAAAAACAGGAAAGAATTCCACGGAGAGCAATAGATAACCGTGGGATCATATAAATACAACCGACAGAAATTTAGATACTTCTATATTAAAGCCCTTTCACGAAAAGAGAGATCAGAGAGTGCTGAGACATATCTCTGAGGTGATGTGGCCAATTCCTAGATAAGTCCTGGATTGAAGAACTTAGAACCTTCTTGGTAGTTCAAAAACCTCTTATATTTAAGCCCTTCTACATTATCGAAACCTTCAAAATGAGGAAAGTAGCACTGGACCTGATGGAAGAGGGAAGAACTATTGTGGGAGATCCCATGGAGGCACTGAAGAAGATAAGTAGAAGTGGAAACCATGGACTGGGTATTAATATGGAACTGTCAGGATGATTGATATTGGCTCTTGCAACCTATGCAGAAGAGAAATGTTGGATGTTAAAGGAGTCCCTTTCCTGAACATATTGAGAATTTTGAGAAAGGTTCCTCAACCCCAGTGGATGGTATTCATAGTTATCACTGTCCAAAGGATTTCCATAGGTAAGTTAACCTCTGCCCTTGTGACAACTTATCAGATCTATGGTGGAGGACCTGGATCAAAACTCTCTCTGCTGGAGTAATATGGTAGTCTTAAAAGAGCTGTACCGTGCCTTGGACCATGTCGAACTGTATTTCCAGCTATACCCTGAACTGGGAGGGAGCAAGGTGACTACAGCAGACATTCATCTTTCATCATGAAGATGTAAAAATAAAAGTGATGTGAGGCAAAGGATACATGGCAATAAGCATCCTGAAAATCTATAGACATTATCCAATGTACTAAGAATACTACCTTTATAAATAAGAATGTTCAAGAATCCTGTAAATTAGAATGGATCTCCAACACCTGTTAGAAACAGATTCTTTGTGTTCTAGTTGCTTTTAAAAAAAAAATTCTCACAATAGCTTCCTCTAATTGAAGGGAAGCCATGAGATTTACAAAGCATCTCTTTTTACCTTTTCTCTTCCTCTGGTAGAATAATGACCACTTACATCAAGGTTGAGATCTACCACACTCTCTTCATGGTGTGAAATACCTTGGTCTGAGAAGGAAGTTAGTGAGAATCTTTATATCGAAAGGGTCTCCCAAACCTTAGGTCTTGAAGTAGACAAGCTTTCTTGCCCTCTGCCGTTCTGTTGATCCATTAATATAGGAGGATGCATCCGTGGACCAGGTATTAAGCAAAAGAGCCCAGCTAATAGACACAAAGAAAGTCATATTTCTGGCTATAATATAATGCAACCTATGTAGGCTTCTTAGCTGAAGACTATTCCCGGTTAATGACTTGTAAATTGTCAAGAGACAAAGGAAATTTATCTCTGATATGCTCCTCCAATTTATCCATACCAATATTAGATCCTTAGAGATTGAGGTAAAACCTTACAGCAAGATGAAAGCCTGTGCCAGCTGCCACATAGGCTTTAGAGAGGAGCAGAACCATGTATACTCCGTGGAGTTTCATAGAGATCCCGCATTGTTTACAGGCAGAGAGGAACATTTAGCCAGTCTAAGGACTGCATCTACTACTTAGGAGCAGAGTCCCAGGTACTAGTGTCCAATGGATGAAGACTGAGATACTCCCTTGTGTTGAAAACCTCTGTCAGTGTAGAACCATTCCTCCATTAAGGATCTTAAGGGGACCGGAAACTGGAAAAGATACTCTGCACCCTCTGACATCCGAAAAGAAAGGCTAGAGGTAAAAGGACTCTGGAAATCAAATGAGCGGATTCTGGACTACTGAAATAGGCTGAATAGCCTCATCCGATGATTTTATATCTCTGAATGGATCCATCTCCCAGGATTCCTAAGAGTATTCATTCTGGGAATTGTCCAGAGGATCCAAGCTTTAACAGCTTCTATGACGTCTTGAGATACCTCCTGTTAATATTGTGTAATACACAAGGCATGGGTAGAAGGGCCTGTAGCCACTTTCAGACAGTCTGTGCAGAGACTTTACTTTTACAAGGATCTCTTATCATATGCCTCACAAACAATTCTTTAGTGTGACTTCCCTTGTATGGTCCGGATTATTTTCTTTCCGTAGAGCTATCATTATAGGGAATTCCAATTATTGATAGGCACTCTTTTGTTTAGTAATGACAGAAAAAATAGAATGGCTTACCTATGTCTCTTAGAGTGTGACCTTTTTTCTGGGAGCAGAGGGATTTGAATCCATAACTGCATAAGATTTCTTTTTATCCTTTACAAAGAAAATCTCTGCTAAATAAGTAGAGATTGATAGGTACAGAAAAATAAGTAATATACCTTCGATAAAGAAAAACTTACCAAAACCAAAAAGAAGAATTCAAATTAAGATGGAAACTGCACACAAATCTAATTACTTAATATAGGAAAAACCTATAAGAAAACATTGTGCTGAAAAGGGGAAGCCAATATGACCCTGCAACCACTGCAACTGGGCTTACATTTTAGAATACGCAGGAGCGAATCAGATTTCCGCGCATGCGCGGTAATGGCATGGCGCGACCATTGGACTAGCACCTGCGTATTCGCGGGTGATTAAACGCAGAGGAAAAAACCTGAATGGGCCCAAAAGTAAGAATGGAAACTTAGGGACTTAAAATAAAACAGGTTGAAAGGCTGAGATAGAGGAACAGAACAGCGAATAGCCTATTACCAAGTACAGAGACATTGAAGTAGGATAATAAATTTAGTAAATACATAAAACCAACATGGAGGCATATAATAATGAAATTAAAAAGCACATAGAATAAGTGAACCCAGCAGCTGTATTAAAAGGCACTAGAAACAATTATTGCAAATCTTGAACCAGGAAAGAGACATTCAGATATTTTCTGGTTTCCAAGTGTACACATTTTATTTACAATTAAGGACTGAGTCAGACCTGCAGAGAATTGAACTGGTGAGCCCCAAGTGACAAAAGATTCTTCTGATGAAGTATTAGCCCACTGAACTATCTCACCATACTCAGGTGAGACAGCTGCCATAAAAGGTTTAACAGAGGCCTAGGAATAAGTAAATCCAGCGGTTAAAATAAAAGGCCCAACAGAGGCCTAGGAAAAAGCTTGCTGCTATATTAAAAGGCATAACAAATGCCTAGGAAAATGTGATTCCTATGGCTGTATTAAAAGATACAGAGGCTTAGGAGTAAGACACAGGAGCCTATGAGTAAGTGACTCCAGTTAAAAGGCCCAACATAGGCCTAGAGATAAATAATCCAGTGGATACATTAAAAGACACAGAAGTCTAGAAATAAGTGACTCCAGTGGCTATATTAAAAGGCCCGACAGTGGCCTAGGAATAAATTAATGCAGCTGCTATATTAAAAGGCCCAGCAAAGGCCTAGGAATACGTAATCCAGTGGATATATTAAAAGACACAGAAGCCTTGGAATAAGTGACTCCAGTGCTTATATTAAAAGGCCCAGAGGCCTAGGAATAAATGAATCCAACTGCTATTTTAAAAGGCCTAGCAGAGGCCTAGGAATAAGTAATCCAGTGGCTATATTAAAAGACACAGAGGTCTTGGAATAAGTGACTCCAGTGCTTATATTAAAAGGCCCAACAGAGGCCTAGGAATAAATGAATCCAACTGCTATATTAAAAGGCCTAGCAGAGGCCTAGGAATAAGTAATCCAGTGGCTATATTAAAAGACACAGAGGTCTTGGAATAAGTGACTCCAGTGCTTATATTAAAAGGCCCAACAGAGGCCTAGGAATAAATGAATCCAACTGCTATATTAAAAGGCCTAGCAGAGGCCTAGGAATAAGTAACCCAGTGGATATATTAAAAGACACAGAGGCCTTGGAATAAGACACAGAAGCCTAGGAATACGTTTGATAGAAATTCAGATTAGCAGGAATCTCTTACCATTTAGATGAAACCAATGAAGGGTAGAAGGGGTTATATCCATATATTTGCTCTGTATGTGCCTGCCCAGCCTGCTACTCCTTGGTCACTGCAGGAAATAGGCTGATGACAAAATCTTGCTACCATTAGGGTCACAGCAAGTAAATCCATGGGAAAGTACAAGATAGTGAGTTGTACTTTAAGCCTTTCAGTGATGGAATGCTAGTCCATCTCACATTAACTCTTTTAGTGATGAAATGTTAATCTCATAGAATCTTTGCAATCCGTGTGCATGTCCGGCCTGCTACTCGTTGGTCACTGCAGGAAATAGGCTGATGGCATAATCTTGCTACCCCTAGGTTCACAGCAAGTAAATCCATGGCAAAGAAAAAGATAGTAAGTTGTACTTTAACCCTTTCAGCGATGGAATGCTAGTCTGTCTCACATTAACTCCTTCAGCAATGGAATGTTAGTCAATGTCATATTAATCCTTGCAATCCACATGCTCTGTATGTGCATGTCCGGCCTGCTACCTCTTGGTCACTGCAGGAATCATGGTGATGGCATAATCTTGCTACCCCTAGGGTCACCGCAAGTAAATCCATCTGCTCTGTATGTGCATGCCCAGCCTGCTACCTCTTGGTCACTGCAGGAATCATGGTGATGGCATGATCTTGCTACCCCTAGGGTCACAGCAAGTTAGAACCCCCGGTCACTAAAGGGGTCTCTCCAGGGGGTCAACTTTGCACAGGGCCGTGTACTGGAGACTGCCCAAGGGAGAGAGGCTGAACTCCCTTGAGGGAGAAGGTAACAACCCTCAGGTAAGCCAAAAAGAAAAAATTATCTAGTCTTAGAATGACTAAATCTGTCCTAGGGATAGGACAGGAACAAAAAGACTGAGGGTGGGAGGGGTAGGAGGGGTTACTTATACCTTCTGTTTTAATTAGGTTCCTGTCTGGTTAGGGATAGGGAGGAGCTACCCATTGTTGTGCTGCCATGGATATGGCCAGGAAAGTAATTTATAGCTTACCTTCCGGATGCCCTAGTGCACTAGATTTCTTGCCAGTACCTACCTCCTTTACAGCCAAGGAGACACCCATGAGTATACAGGTTTGTGAGTTGGAGTTTACAGTTTGGTCAGAAAGATGCGGTTTGTTACATTCTCAAGGTCAATGTAATTCATTAATTATCTCATAAAGTTCCTGTTTTGCATCCCCAGCATGGTTAATACACCAACTTTAAACGGAGGCAACCTTCTACACATGACTTGACCTCAAATGTTTAATATTGTGCAGATTATTGTATTTTCTTTCACAATGGCGTTGCTAGGCTCTTGTTTCCCAGAATGATAAATCACTGACCTATTAAAGTTTTGTTGGAAGCGACTTCTGATTTACACTTACAAGAAATCCTTGCTCAAGCATGCACCGTATGCTGCCCTGTGCAAGAGGACAGTTGCGCAAGGAGCACATAGGATACATGGAGGAACTGTCTCACTGTATCATAGATACAATAATTATTATGCAATTTGAAGGCCTCGGCTAGGTTTCACGTGCTCCATAATAACTTTTTTTGAAGGATTTGCTTACTAGTTTTTATTTATTTATTTTATAAAGTGTCAACTGATGCATGTCCCTTGAGCCAGCACTAGGTCGAACGCTAGGCCTCTCCCATCATTATCTTATTTTTCTTACTCTGTACTCTTCCCTCAGTCGCCTCTTATCCGTTCTCTCGTCTTCTTTTCGGCTCATGACTTTGCATGAACAATTGCTCGAGTAGCTTCAAAAAGTTTTAGTTTTTCCATTTCAATTTCTGAAACTACATTTAGGTATTTTGGTACACAGATTTACTATACAACCGTCTTCTGCTTCTTTTGATTAGGGGAGATATCTCTTTAAAGGGCATGGTCTGGTGAAGAAAGAAGTGAAACTAGGTAGGGAATTGTTGGGGTCAGCTTAAAGAGAAACTTAGGGAACAACATATACCTACAGAGTTCCAATGAAGAAATTAAGAAAATGACAGTTACTCTTTAAGGGGGTTAAGCAATTAATATACAAGTTATCATAGTGATAAATTATAGATGTCATTGCTTTAGGAGTTATTAACCAAATATCTTCTGTCCTGTGCTGCCACCTTGATTTCTTGCAGGACGTGGGTATTAAATTGCCGTAGCACACACAAACAGACTGTGATGACAGCAAAGTGTAATATTTGGTCATTAAGGAGTTAAATACAAATACCGTTCTGTGCTTTACACAGAGGATATGTTTACCTACCAAGTGTTTCCAAGATAAGGTACAGTAGGGAACTCTGTGTGTTCTCTGCATACGTTTCTAAATCTTTCAGGCTTCCATAAGCCCTATTATCCAGATTATTTTCCTAGAAACAAACCAAAAATGTTTTTAATTGTTTACTTGGTATGAAACATACATGACTGTAATTGGAAAGTATCAATAAAATACAATCAGTACAAACAGCAATTCAGCAAACCATCTGAATATTTGGTAACTATCAATTAATCTACACTGATCCAATAGGGAAACGTTTGCGGTTTGAGATCTTCTATTTGCCCTGCAAAGCATTGCCCCAATCAAGACATAGCTAACTCTAAGAGAGCAAAGTATGAGGGGGTAATGGTATAATGTGAAGAGACAAACAGGAAAGGAAGACTGAAATCTAGGGATTGGTAACATGAAATGAGACAAAGGGGAAATATCTGGGTCACAAGTGCCAATAGAGAAAATAGACCAGACCAGAAAAACAAAACAAATACAATTCTCCAACAAATTCATATAATTAAAAACAATGTAAACAGTTACAAAAGGCTAAATAGGGAGTGCTGTAGAGAGATAATTTAGTTTTGCATACAAACAGGCCATACATTCCCTAAATTGTGAATTGTCCAAATAATTAGAACAATAGATAAGCTATTTAAACTTTGTTTAAGTGTTCTTCTAAAATATACAATGCTCTGATGAACTCCTGATAATCAGTTTACTGTATAACCATGATACCCTATGAGGACACACACTTCATCAGCACAAAATTGGTGTGATTTGCAGCATAGTGGCCAGCAGGTGGCACTATTATCACATTAACAGTGGCACTGGAGGCTGGAGTTAAACTATTTTTCTTTTTAAACATAACATATAATATAATCATTCTTATACAATGCTAAAATGAAAGATTTGGCAAAATGTTGGAATTGCAAAGTGGATCTTTTCAAGGTACGGGAAAAAAGAAGAAAATAAAGAAGGAGGCATACATATTTTGTGCCCAAAGGTGTCCAACTATATGCTCCGTTAGTCCACTATGTCATGCGGACATAAAATGTAGCTACTCTAGCAAACTGTAGCAAAATAATGAAACTGGCAGTGTGTACTCTGCAAATAATTTGGGCTAAAAATACATTTACAATCAAAAAAATAAAATACAAAAATTGTATACTATAGTATAATCCAAGTATCACAATATATGAAAAAATAAAATACAAATTGTATACTATAGTATAATTCAAGTATCACAATATATGAAAAAATAAAATAAAAAAAGAACTACAGACATTTGAAGGGACGCTGTAGCCACCAACACCAAGCCCTGTCATTCAGAGAGCTGTGTATTATTATTGCAGGCTCTCAATACACTTAGTAATATCCACAAAAGTGAGTGACTGCAAGTCCCAAGAGGGAAATGTCACTGAAACTTTGTTGAGAACCTGTACAGGCTCCATGAAACACCAATTTTAAAGAAAGATAGTGTTCTATTTGGATGTGGGAAGCATACATTGTGTGCTGTGAGCCAGGAAGGATAATTCCTAGCTCTCTGTCTGACAAGTCACGCAAACCCAACAATGAGGTACGCTTAAAATCCCTTTATTGCCATAATGAAAAATAAAAATGCATCGTAAGACTGCAAGGACAGAATCCCAATAGCTTAACCAATTTAAGTGGCAAAAGTGGTTATGGTGTCTGCAATGTATTTTAAGAGAGCCAATCCAAGCATGGGGTCAGCAGGCTTTAGTGGTTATGGTGGTTGGAATAATCCATTGAGGCAAGCATGTCAAACCTGTGGCCCACAATGGATACATTTGTGGTCCACCTGCCCTGGGGCCCACTTTGTTTTGTCTGATTCTTGTCTTCCTTCCCATGGCCGATCGCGAGCTCCCGCAGACCAGTCACTCCCCCTTCCCTCCTGCTTGCAGTGCTAGAGGAGCGTCTGGCCTGCTTGAGCAGAGAAAAGCAGGGCTGGAACTGGAGGACTGGCAGCTTATCTTAAGGTAGGGGAAGAGGGATTTGGGGGACCTTCCTGTGTAATGTGCTATATTTGGGCAGGGGGGGAAAGTGTATTCATTTGAGGCAGGTAGGGGGCTGTGTATTAAATTGGGGGAGGGAGTGGGCCGTGTATTAGATTGGGCCTGCATGGGGGCGCTGAACGCTCCCCATGGAGATGATGATTGGCAGCGCAGCTTTTTTCCCCACACATGCACAATAGCCTCCCAATGCTTTTCTATCCTATAGACTGTAATCGCGTTTGATCAGGGCCCTCTTCAACCTATTGTTCCTGTAAGTTTTTGTAATTTTCTCATTTATTGTTAAGTCTCCTCCTTTGATAATATTGTAAAGCGCTACGGAATATGCTGGGCGCTATATAAATACCAGTAATAATAATATGGGAAAGCATAGGATTGACTGAGATCATCAAGTTTGATGATCTCAGCCAAAGTGAAGAACACCCTCATAGGACTTAAAAATCCACAAGAAAAAGTAATTTGTTTTTTACAGCTGTGTAACAGCATACATTCACCGTCAGTCCCATTACCAAACTTTTCTTACTATGTGAAGTTAGTTGGATTGAAACATTGGTTATATGCAAATGCACGTCTCCTTAAAATACATTTGTTCTTTTGCTTACTTTGAAACCCTACGAGAGTGAGGACGTCCAGTGTCAGTTAGGCAACTTTTTTTTTTTATACTGTACTTTTCTAAATAAACCTACGATTCTACAAAAACTGAAGTTTTTTTTTTTCCAGCGCATATAAACTTAAACCTTGTTTATTTGGCCTGTGTTAGCCTTTGAGTTTGACATGCTTACTTTAAGTAATAATTGGAGAAGAAACAACGATGCATACTCACTCTTTCATCTACAATCCTGGTCAGCCATCTCTTCGTCAGCTTGTGCTTCTGGACAGCCTTAAAATAAACACAATCAAGAGTAAACGGTGATCTCAGAAACAGTAAGGTGCATAAAACATAAGGGTTTATTCACTAAATGGTGAAGAGTAGTGATTGGAAAAATTAACAGAAAAATTATTAGCTGCACAGGTAAGACTTAATTGTAACGGTCTTCTTAACTCTTTGTTTTGGCATAAAATGTTGCCATTTGGATTCCAAGTTGTACACACATAGTATTCAACAGTTTAGAGGTAGTTTTTATTTCTGCCACAAATTATGGTAATTTGATTTTTTTCCCCCAGTCCCAGACACACACCATTGTGGCTACAAACATCTGTGTGTGCATACCAGTTTTAAAAAAAAAAAAAAGAATTTTCAGCTACATTAACCAAAAACATCAGGTACACCTTTGGATGAAGATCAGTACACAAAATGTACCTTTCCAAACATCACTGACATTTCCAATTATATTAACAAAAGTAGTATTTTTTTAATGAATATGATTTCTATAATGTTTTGTTGTTGGATTAGATGAATAACCACTGAAAATGTGACCTCTAGTGAAATCAATAAATATCATGTCTATATGGCAGCATTGATCTGGATTCTCCCTAATGAGTTAAAAGGTAGCGCTTCCTACACCGATCATAGCTCTTCCATCTTGGTGAACCCCAGTGTCCATGTGAGATAGGTGCATTGTTTCCAGACTAGTGGCTCTACATACTAAGCTATATTTAAGAGCTGAATTAACTATTAGGGTTATCTGTATGCAGAACTGGCTAAAGTCACGTGGTGCGGCAAAAGCAGGGCAGATGGGAATGACGTTGTATTGTTAAAAAAAAAAAAACAATCAAACAATCATGCCATGTGTTTTCTTTCAGAATATGATTGTAAGTGGGCTTTACAACCAAAGGTGAATAAATGTCACAGGATATCATTAATCAGGTCTACGGGCTGGGCAGTGAGTGGTGTTTTTTTCTTTTTCTTCTTACCAGAGGCATATAATTATATACACACCACTTCCTGTACTTTACTTGCCAGGTAGCAGTGGTGAGTCAGGTCACAAACCTTGTGCCAGTGTGGTGCAGTGCCATTTCTCATTCTGCAATAAATGTCAGGGCTGGGAGTCCACACTGTTGAAGAGTAGAAAACAGAAATGAGATCTGATGCTCCAACAGTTCTGGATCTGAGCATAGCAGGCTATGTGAAGTTCGGTCTCTATATAAATATATTTTTTTGAGGTATATAGACAGTGCCTAAATTTCATCATAAAAATCAGTTTATATGTTCCTGACCTTGTGTTGAGGGCATAACCCAGCCCATTAACAAGATGTATCTCACTTAAAGGAAGAACCTGGGGGTCTAGACCCAGTGAGAAGGAAATTAGGTCTTATATTATAGTCCCACTCAATGGAATACCTCTGGAATATTTTCAGAACATTTTTAAAGCTATTTTTCAATTCATTTCAGAAACTATTGTGAGAATATGAATATTAGAAACAAACACTTGGAAACTGGCTAGTAGCCTAATTACCTGAATAGTTACAGGGAGGAACCAAGCGACCCATCTTCTCTTCCCATTTTCAGGCTGTTCTACACATCCCAAGCATTATAAAGTAGACACCAGATTGTACATATTATCATTGGTCATGTAAAAACATTCTGCAAGTAAAAAGCCCCAATAAATCTTATGTCCTGCCATCTTTCCCGGTATTTGCAACAATATCTTCATAATTAAAAACCTTTATGTGGACAACAGTTCAATTTTATAGGATTCCAGAAGACCTCGCATACTGGGGTGAGGTGTACAGCAAGAACACACACTTGCATCCACTGTACTTCTAGGTGTGGTCATCTTTCCATAATACTGCAGGTGTGCCACTGTGAATATATTTCCCATGATGCCATGCATCACACTTACAAATGTGTTTTATTTTTACTAAAATATCTAAATAAAATGCTAACAGCACAGACCATAACTTCCAAAGTGGCAGTTTCTCTTTAAGCAGTGTATATGGCGATTGGTGAATGCTGTGTTCGCTATCACACAGATGTCTCTGTCAGATCATGGAAGGTTTTCCTGTACTGTGAATAGGTCGGTTACATGATGCTACAGTGAGAGGAAAAAAGTATGTGATCCCCTGCTGATGTTGAACGTTTGCCCTCTAACAAAGAAATGATCAGTCTATAATTTTAATGGTATGTGTATTTTAACAGTGAGAGACAGAAAAACGCACGTCAAAAAAGAGTTATAAATTGATTTGCATGTCAATGAGTATTTGACTCCTTTGACTTAGTACTTGGTGGCAAAACTTTTGTTGGCAATCACAGTGGTCAGATGTTTCTTGTAATGCATCTTGGACGTAAAAAACCCAAGGGCAGAGTACAGAATATTTGATAGAGTCCTAACCTCAACATCTGAGGAAAGGGATTTAGGGGTGATTATTTCTGATGACTTAAAGGTAGGCAGACAATGTAATAAAGCAGCAGAAATGCTGGCAGAATACTTGGTTGTATAGGGAGAGGTATTAGCAGTAGAAAGAGGGAAGTGCTCATGCCATTGTACAGAACATTGGTGAGACCTCACTTGGAGTATTGTACACAGTACTGGAGACTGTATCTTCAGAAGGATATTGATACCTTAGAGAGGGTTCAGAGAAGTGCTACTAAACTGGTTCATGGATTGCGGGATAAAACTTACCAGGAAAGGTTAAAGGATCTTAACATGTATAGCTTGGAGGAAAGACGAGACAGGGGGGATATGATAGAGGGAATCAACACAGTAAAGAAGGAGACTATATTTAAAAGATGAAAAACTACCACAACAAGAGGACATAGTCTTAAATTAGAGGGACAAAGGTTTAAAAATAATATCAGGAAGTATTACTTTACTGAGAGGGTAGTGGATGCATGGAATAGCCTTCCAGCTGAAGTGGTAGAGGTTAACACAGTAAAGGAGTTTAAGCATGTGTGGGATAGGCATAAGGCTATCCTAACTATAAAATAAGGCTCGGTCTCTATAGAAGCATTAATGTGCTTCTTCTTGAGCCACTCCTTTGTTGCCTTGGCTGTGTGTTTTGGGTCATTGTCATGCTGGAATACCCATCCATGACCCATTTTCAATGCCCTGGCTGAGGGCATTCCACCTCCAAGTTTGATGGTGGGGATGGTGTTCTTGGGGTCATGGGCAGCATTCCTCCTCCTCCAAACACTGTGAGTTGAGTGGATGCCAAAGAGCTCAATTTTGGTCTCATCTGACCACAACACTTTCACCCAGTTCTTCTCTGAATCATTCAGATGTTCATTGGCAAACTTCAGACGAGCCTGTTCATGTGCTTTCTTGAGTCCTTCCCGGTGTAGTGTGTTACCAATTGTTTTCTTGGTGACTATGGTCCCAGCTGCCTTGAGATCATTAACAAGATCCTCCTGCGTAGTTCTGGGCTGATTCCTCACCATTCTCATGATCATTGAAACTCCACAAGGTGAGATCTTGCATTGGGCACAAGACCGAGGGAGCCTGACTGTTTTTTTGTATTTCTTCCGTTTGCAAATAATCGCACCAACTGTTGTCACCTCACCAAGCTGCTTGTCGATGGTCTTGTAACCCATTCCAACCTTGTCCCCGACATCCTTGGACAGCTCTTTGGTCTTGGCATAGTGGAGAGTTTGGAATCTAATTGATTGCTTCTGTGGACATGTGTATTTTATACAGGTAACGAGCTGAGATTAGGAGCACTCCCTTTAACCCCTTAAGGACCAAATTTCTGGAATAAAAGGGAATCATGACATGTCATACATGTCATGTGTCCTTAAGGGGTTAAGAGAGTGCTCCTAACAGGGACGCCACCAGAAATTTTGGGGCCCCTAACTGAGCTCAGGGTATGGGCCCCTGGGGGCCCGCCTCCAAAACCGCCCACGGAGACCGCCTCCAAATCCCGCCCACAGGAATACACACACACAGACACAAACACATTCACTGATACAAAAGGACACAGATACACACACACACACTGATACATACTAACAGACACACATACTGATACGCATATAGGCATACATACTGACACACACATACTGAGACATACACACATACAGACGTACATAGTGACAGACACATACTAACATACATACATACAGACACACATACTGATACGCATGTAGGCATACATACTGACACACACATATTGAGACATACACACATATACAGACACACAGGCGTACATAGTGACAGACACATACTAACATACATACAGACACACATGCAAAAGGACATACAGATACATTCATAATGACATGCAGACATACATACACACATAATGACATGCATACATTTATACAGACACTGACATCCATACATACACACATTCATAATGACATACAGACATACATTCATACAGACACTGACATCCATAATGTGATACAGACATACATACACACAGACAGACATAGACATACATTCACAGCTCATTTTCCAGCCACCCTCCTGCAAAGACAAGGTAAGAAACAGGAGGGTGGCTGGGGCTGATGGGACTGGGAGTCGGCTGGCTCTCCCTCTTCATTGCCGGGCGCACGCTCCTCCCGCGCGGAGTGAGCTGGGAGGAAGTGACCACTTCCTCCCAGCAAAACTTGCGCTGCAGCTGCATTTTTTTTTTTTTTTTAAAAGGGGCCCAGTCGCGCTATACCACGGCCACAGCGCTGACCGGGCCCCTGAAGATATGGGGCCCATCGGGTGGCCCTAAGTGCGTGGGCCACCCGGTGGGCCCCATCAGCGTGCACGTGGGCCCCCCAAGGCCGCCGGGCCCGTGACAACCGTTATGGTTGTCACCCCCTGATGGCGGCCCTGGCTCCTAATCTCAGTTTGTTACCTAAATAGAAGACACCTGGGAGCCAGAAATCTTGCTGATTGATAGGGGATCAAATACTTACTTTACTCATTGACATGCAAATCAATTTATAGCTTTTTTTGCATGCGTTTTTCTGGATATTTGTTTTTTTTTTATTCTGTCTCTCACTGTTAAAATACACCTACCATTAAAATTATAGACTGATCATTTCTTTGTCAGTGGGCAAACATTCAAAATCAGCAGGGGATCAAATACTTTTTTCCCCTCACTGTACATAACCTTCGACCCTACATACAGGTGCTGGTGAATGCTGATTTTAAGTCAACAACTTATTTTCCACAGTTCTTTCAGTTACTTTTAAATAACAGATAGAATGCTCAATTCATACAATTAAAATAAAATTACTTTTGACAGTTCTAGCGCAACAGGGTGATGAGGGGTGTTCCCACTGTATATTTCTTGGACAGCATCCCTCCAAAACTGCATCCTCATCAAACCGAGGTTTCTCTGAGACACAGAGTCTTTCACCTACAGAAGGAAACAGTTCAGTCAGATTTTAAGCCAGGGGCTATATTCCAAACCACAAGGCATGCTTTATATCAGGAAGCAAGTGAATAACAAGGCTATGTATTCATCATAGCAGCATTACATTATTTTATGGTGTTAAGGGGTCAGTTACTCAGGCACCAAAACAACCTTAGTTTAATAAAGCAGTATAGGTCATGCCCCTGCAGTCTCACTACTGAATTATCAAATGAAGGAGTTAAAACACTTTTCTTTCTATAGCCCTAGCCACGCATCTCCTATATGTTACTTGCATAGTCTGCATGAACAAAAAAGGGTTTCATTTCAAAAGATCTTACATCACAGTAAAAGTAATGTTTTCCTAAACTGATAATTAAACTTTAATCCTATATGGGATTATCTAGCAGGCTATTAATAAAATCGTAGATAAGGAATTCTAAATTAAACATACTTTGCAAAAAAGATAAAAGGGGAAAAAAAGAGAGACTGTTTTAAAGAAGTGTGTGGGAGGCTTTGTGAGTCTCAGCAGGGGGTGCCATGAATATAACAATCAGCCCAACACATAATGCAGCCATAATATTTACACATACATAGATTTGAATATATGGTGACACATGAGCAACATAATTCCCCGCATCAACAATAAGTGTCCATAGACAATGGAACAGAAACCGCCCATTCGCCTTAGAAGTTTTGCAATTTATATTGAAGACAGCACTTCTTGAGGTCAACAGAATACACACCTGGGACAATTCCACATTCAATGCCCGCAATGCAAAAGCAGAAGTCTGAGACCCCGGAGGCAGCAGCAGCGTACACAGGAATCCTTCATAGTCACGTTTCCTACAAAATTGAAACAATTCATTAATGAAATCAATTTGAAATTATTTATAATTTACTGTATTTGTAACACACACAAAAATGGCAGATTGAAATGTAGTGACTGAATTGCACAATAGGAATACTGCAGAATATCGAAATTTCCAAATCATGCTCCTTAACCTCAAGCACTAAAGAAATCGTGGCTGTAAGGGATACTCTGAGCACCAAACCAACTTTAGTTTTATGAAGTAGCTTTGCTGTATACACCATCCCCCTACAGTCTCACTGATAAATTATCTGCCATTTAGGAGTTAACCCCTTCCCAATGTTAGGATATTTTTAAAGTCCCAGCTTGACGATGAGCTGCATACAGCCCTTTAAATCCATTCAAAACAGGCAGCTGAGTAATCTTGCTTAGCCACAGTGATTTTCAGACTGCAAAAATGGAAACCTTGAGGGTCTACCTGCATGTCCCCATGCTGATTGTGATCGGTGTTGGGCTTTGCCATGTGCCCAGCACTGATGACGGGGTAATTGCCTGGAAAAGCATGCTTCATTCACTATTACAGGAAAATCTTATGTAAAAAAAACAAACAAAACAAAAAACATTGCTTTTTCCTGTAATACTGAAAAAAGCCAGTAGATGGTGGCAACATAACACCTACTGTTTTAACTAGGAAGACCATCGGCTGATATCTGAGAGTTTCCTCTGGGTTAGGGGGATAGTGGTAGGGTAAGGTAAGGGTCAATGTTGGATTTGGACTAGTGTAGAATTAAAGGTAGTGCAAGCATAATGTAAGGGGTATTGGAAGTATAGTTTTGTGGGAAAGAGAGTCAACATAGCATTAACTACCAAAAATGTATTTAAATCCTAGACTTAACAAAGGGGAGTGACATGTGTATCTATGTTGAGTTCTTTTACTTTAGTAGCATTGGATGTGTAAAAAATATTATGAGCACAAAGGTGAAAAATTCATTCTCCCCCCTTTTTGTTTTTAAACTGTATTCACACATAATGTTGTGTTACTTATACATTTGGATATTTAAAAAAAAAAAATATATATATATATAATATGTATAGGGGCACTTAAATTACATTGGGACAAACCGATAGAGGAAATACTAGGTTTTGTTTTGGTTCAGAACTTGGACAATCACCGCTGTCCTTGTGGCATTAAAGCACTTTTGTTTCTGTTTATGCAGCCTTTCGCCACATCTCACCTGAATGTAACTGACACAGCCTGCATGAAAAAAAACCCAAAAGGTTTAATTTTTCAATCAGACGTGACAGCACAGTGTGTTTACTTTATACGTATTTACGTCTTCTCCGCTAATTGACGTTTAATCGCTTATAAGAAAGTCCAGATTTGTATCCCTAACACTATATACAGCGTTCCTTTAAACAAACTCTGCAATGAAGAAAGTTTGCACAAAAAAAAAAAAAAAAAGTCTTTAACCCCCTAAGGACACATGTCATGATTCCCTTTTATTCCAGAAGTTAAGTCCTTAAGGGGTTAAAGGGATATTCACATTTTACATGAAATCAGACACTTAGTTGACTTACAGATTGGAGCCAAACCCTGTGTGCTTACCTGACCAGGTCCAAACAGTAGCCAGCAGCCGAGCCACTATTGCCCCGGGTATTACACCTGCTCAGGACCACCTGTACCCGCAGCACAGCCCGCCCAGCCATCCCCAATGTCACCAGGACAAGGCTGCCAATGGGGGGACACGTGCTGCCGTGCGCGTCACTGCCCCGCGACCTTTGTTTACATCACGTGACGGCGTGACGGACATCCTGCGCGACTTACTCCATAAAGAAAACGCTTTTTTTTTTTAGATGCCCACCCGGTTCCTTTGGTGAAGTGTGACGGTACAGTCTGTTATCATGTTTATTTATTACCCCACTTTGATTTTTGGGTTTCCTGTTTCTACCTATAGAGTTTACCCCTCTCTTGGTCAATATGTGTGTGTTTACCATGCAATGAATGGGGCACTCAGCTTCCTTATATATGGGGGGAGGGGGGCAGTGTGTTTATTGTATGTTTTTATTGAGCTCCATGACATTCTGTAGATATGGCAAGGCTTATTTTGTGCTGCTTCATTTCCCTCAACAAAACTGCAGGCAAAGACTAAGAGACTGTGTGGATATAGAGTGCCAGGTTAATGTAATAAAATAAAGATGAAAAGTTACATTTTACATCATTTCTGGATACACCATGTTTTCTTGGTGTATGTTTGTTTGTTTATATCTTATCTTCAACATGAGAAAAGTGCAGTTCTGCAGTGTGTGCAGTATTCTTGTGCTGCAGCGTAAAAAATCTGTAATGAATACAGTTCCTTTTGGAATAAACCCTCGATTAACTAATACTTTCTAATTACTTCCTACAGTATATGAATTCCACATACTGCAAATAAGCACTTGTCATTATATGCCCTTGATTTTGACAAAGTGATTTGTATCCATTATACCCATGGTGTGTCTGGGAAAAAAAAAGACTCCAGACAGGAATGTCATTGCATGGTTGTATTAAAAATAAATAGTCCAATTTATGTGAAGTATTCAGTGTGGTAATAACTATAGCAACCTGCATGGTGCCATTCATAGAGACTGACAGCCTAAACCATTAGCATTGTGGTGGGGATTCTTATAATGAATACCTTGAATTAGGTACCTGTGACAGGGAGGGGTGCAAAACCAAGGAGTTGACCTAGATTTTCGTGTGTGTGTGTGTGTGTGTGTGTGTGTGTATATATATATATATATATATATATAAAAGCCAGCACTCTGGGTCTTGTAAATAAAAACTTCTCAGGTTTTATTCCAACAGTCAACGTTTCAGTTCCAATAGAACTTTCTTCAGGACATTATATATATATATATATATATATATATATATATATATATATATATATATATATATATATATATATATATATATATATATATATAGAGAGAGAGAGAGAGAGAGCGAGCAGCCTCTTGGTGTCAAACATATCTATACAATTTTGTTTTGTGTCAATTAATAAAATAATGAGTTTTTAGATGCATTTACAGAAAATGAAACTGTCATAGGTACAGCGATAAGTGTTGGAGAGACTGCGAAGGATTGGGCAATATGGCCCACATATGGTGGTATTGCCCAAGACTAACTAAATACTGGAAATCGATACACGATTTAATTGTTAAAGTAAACAGAAATATAGACAATTTCACATCTGAACTAGCTCTATTTAAAAAAATTCCCTGAATCCATCAGTAGAATAGATAGGATTATAGCAGGCCACATACTGATAGCTGCCACCACATGTCTACCTAGATATTGGAAGTCTAAACATACACCCTCTATCAAGGAAGTACTGACACTAACATTAGAAAACAAAGCATACGAACTATCACATAGAATTAACACACACATTTTTGCACAATTAAAACACCACTGGGATCATTGGGAAACCGATGTCAAAAAAACACATAACCTGTAATAACTTGTAATGTCGTGTTATTCAACTCAAGTGCCTTGTACTTTAACAAATTTACTGTTATAATGGATGGATATCCCCCCCTTTTTCTCCCCCATCTCCCAGTTTTCACGCTTCCTTTCCCTTCCCTAATATATTGTTCTTTATTATTTGTAAATTCTGCAAAAAATTTTCAATACAAATTATTTGAAAAGAAAATGAAACTGTAACAATGGATGTATTTAGTTAAATTTAGTTTGTTTCAAGAGTTTAGCATGAAAAAGAAATGCACTTTTAGTTTTATGTATTAGATTTAGGTATTTACATTTTTAGTTGTCAATTTTACCTTTAACAAGTACCTTGAAATGTTTTCTAGATAAAACCGCTCAAATGAAAAAGAAAAACCAAACCAGTGATAAAGTGGTGGCAAAGAAGATGAGTGCAGAAGCTGCAGACCGGGAGGCAGCCACCTCCAGTCGCCCTTGTACTCCACCTCAGACTTCATGGTTTGAATTTTTGTTGGAAGAATCCTTGTTGGAAAATCATTTGAAGAAATCTGATTCAGGTGATCACATTGCTCTTTGTCGTTTGAAGCAGAGAGCTGTGGGAAGGTGGGGGTGCGTTATGCACTAAACTTTGGAGTTTTGTGTACTGTTAACCAAATAAAACGCTAAAATAGTCAAACTGGGGCAACTGGGTTTTTTGGCCTGAAGATTGACATGTGGGTTTTACTTCACTAGTTAGTGAATAAACCCCATAAAACCTTTTCTCATTCCAGAAAAATAAAACTACACTGTGTTGCAGTAATAAGCATACAGGTAGAGAACGGACTGGCACAATGATGTGTAGACAAGGCACCATAAGACACCAGTCTGCCCTCTCCAAGACCGCTCTGCTAGGAGTATAACCAGTAAATACCAATAACAAATAATACATAAAATACTATACATACAATAAAGTAAAATAAAAATTACAAAGTCTTCATAAACACATATAGCCCAAAAGGAATCTGTTGCAGCTTTAAAGAAGAAATGTCCTGAATTTGTGTGTTAACTGCTTAGTTGATGTGCCAGAAAAGTGCAAATCAGAGAAGGAGGGCTTCTGTGGTGAAGTAAGTTTATTCAAAAATAAGGAACAGAATACAAATATGCTACATTAAAAATAAATAAAAGTTTATAAGTAGAAATACAAATACAAAACTATGAGAAATATAAAAAATATATATTAAAAAAAAGTAAACTCTGTGGGTACTTAAATCACACACAATCCCCTGTGATAAAGTCTGTGTGCTGGTGAGTAGAATGCCAGGTGATGCCTAATAACGTACAGGTCAGAGCTGGACAAAGAGGATAACTGGGAGTTGGGGAAGTGTTGTATATTCCGTCCACCCAGATGGAGGTAAAGCTCAAAAGGTGTTTGCAGAGCCAATATAATGGTGCCTCCGGCGGCGCCCCAAACAATACCGGGAACTAGTGGATACGGCAGATCACTGGGGACAAGAAAGTATGGAGAAATCGTCCGCTCCTTATAGTTTCATGAGTATGCACTCACTTCCTCAGGGAGTTTGGACGATCACCGATACAATCATAGAGTTATATCCTTGATAAGTTAATTGTAATTCTTAAAGGGATAACGATACCCAGGAAGAAAAAAGGAGGGAGTGTTTACTAAACTCTGTTTTAAACATGCTATAGTATAATAAAATAATGAAATAATAACAATAGGAGTATAGATACTGATAGTAGGTAATACTTCTTAAAATACATATAAAGCAATAGATATGTGTTGCATAAAGAAGTATGTATATCCTTATCAAAAAAGGTTCAGATCGAGTACTACTTTTTTTTTTAAGACATACTGATTTAGTGAGCTAAAACTGTACTTAAAAATTAAAACTAAGCAAGTGTATATTAAGCACACATTGTTCTAAAGTGAGCCAACATAGTATCAGAACGTTGTATCAAAGAGATGTGTGTATAAAAAGTGCTAGTTTCACACAGCAGGATACTGAGTCTCAATCAATGAAATTTTGTAATATATCCACTATATAAAACATGAGAATACATAGAGGAGATGATTTCTTTAATTAGTCCCCAGGTATTGGAGAGGGAGTGATGGTGCCAATAAAATATAAGTAAACAAAAAAAATATGAAACCAAATTAAGGATATAAATAAAATACTAAAATATTATAAAAATAAATATTGAATAAAAAATATATAGAGTAAATTAAATTTAAATTATTAAAAGGCTGCTATATCTAGGTCTTTATTGAGGCCCCCATTCCAGAGTTTACAAAGCTTGAAGATCCAATCTGATTCCCTTCGTCTGAGGGTTTTTAATCTATCACCTCCCCCTGAGGGTCGGTTTGATTGATTCAATGCCCTTCACTATTAGATCTTTTGAGTTAGCTCCATGATTTTCTGCAAAATGGATGGGTACACCATAATTGATGCATTTGTTCTTAATTCCTCTTAGGTGTTTCCCTATTCTTGTTTTATTTATATTTTTTATTCAATATTTATTTTTGTAGTGGTAGACAGCCACTAGAGGAGGAGTAAACCCTCAGAAGTAACTATTGCAGTTTATAAAAACTGCAATAATTATAACTGCATGGTTAAGGATGATGGGAGTTTACACCCAGACCACTTCAATGAGCTGAAGTGGTCTGGGTGCCTACAGTGTCCCTTTAAGTGTAGATTTCTTGGATAAAATTCCTGTTCCTTTTGTGAAACTTGGCAAAATTATACCACAACACACAACTTGGTAATTTTTAGGGCTTGAAAAAGGCACCGTAGCATGCCAAAAAAATTCCACTTACAGCGTTTGATGGTGGAATGAAGTTTAACTGAAATGAGAGGAAATACGCATTGATCATGGGGAAATATTGAAGCAAGCATACATGACAAAAAGATAAATAATGTGATGGGAGAGCAATTTAAATGAAGGAAGGAAAGAGTTTGAGTTTTGACACACAGAATGCTTGACAGCAGAATATAGCTAACATAGTAAAGGTATTGGTATACAAAATCCTTGGGAGCCAAAATGTATATTGTTAAATTAGGGCTCCAAATTTCCACTCTCTTACTAAGCATTGCTGGGTAAAATATTCAGCTCTGGTAAGTAGAAATGTGCCCTCCTGGCTTCCAGTGGTGAGTAACCTTTAGACTTGTCTAGTAGCATAGACTTGGAATTCCGTGTCCTGAATAAATATGTTGTTATTCCTATATAGGTCTGGTGTTTAAGTTAAAGATGCGTTTGAAATGAAGGAAAATTATTCCCAATTTCTACTGCAAATAAGTAGTTGGAACTGCTGTTTTTCCTGAAAGATTTTCAACTTCATTAGATATGTATACACATCACATTTATGTAAACCACTGCATATATATATAAATAAATATATAGATTAATCCAATTGTGCTATATTCCATGGAATATTCATGTTCTGCTGTTTCATAGTTTCCATACTTCCTTTGTTTATATCCCACCAGACCCTTCTCCTGTCCAGTTGATTGTCCAGTTTTTAGAGCAAGCTTCCAAACCCACGGTGAATGAGCAGAATCAAGTGCAACCCCCGACTGACAACAAAAGGAACCGCACTCTAAAACTGCTGGCTTTAAAAGTTGCAGCCTTTTTGAAATGGGACCTTGATATTTTGGAAAAGAGGTAGGTTAAGAGAACAAGTGAATCGGGTGACTGTTTATAGTGCCATATTCTTTAATTCTTATTATTTTACTGTTACTTTTATTGCTAATTTATGAGGTTGAAGTCGTGTTTGTGTCAAACACATTTTATACCTAAATAAACATCCCTTGGTTTTACTTATATTGCACAAGACTTTCCATGCCTGTTCCCAAACACTATTAATAGACCAGATTTCAAGGAGATATTTGTTTGCACGTGAGTCATGTTCCTCTTACTATAGCATTAATGAGCCATAGGTTTAAAACTTAACCCATTTATGGTCACTGAGAAACGTTCTGACTGTTGCTACTATTCTGTGTATTAACTACTCCATGTCATTCTCCCTTGTTTTGTTTTGTCTCATTAGTTTATCCGTCCCTGTCCTGAACATGCTGCTGAATGAGTTGCTATGTGTGAGCAAAGTGCCTCCAGGAACAAAGCACGTAGACTTGGACCTCTCCAGCTTGCCCCCAACTACTGCCATGGCTGTTATGCTTTACAACCGATGGTAAGGTTTATAACATTTGCAAAGTGTATGCTACATTCTACTTTTAAATGTGTGTATGTTCAGATATGTATTTTGTTTGCTTATTTTTCCAAAATCCTTAAACACAGCTTAGATTAACTTCAGCTAGACCGCTCCCTCATCTTAAAAGTCTGTTGGGTCTGATCTTATCCCATAAACCTTTGTCCACCAGAGCAGTTTAATTTCCAGCAACAGGTCCACTCATCACCTGAGAATGAGTGGACCTACTCTATAAACTGATGGCAGCTAGTCATGTGTGTGATGTGCACAACTTGGACAACATTAATATAAAATTAAATTCTGACTGACACATTGGAAAATTTAGAAGTTCTGAACGGAACGTGGAACATAGCTTACTCTTTCGCCGTGAATTTTGCAATAATACAAAATTGTTGTGCTTAAAGTAGAAATATTTATCAACAATACGCAGTTTGCCCATCTTGTCTTCTGAATAGAAGTTCATAGATCTCAAGTTTAATGATTTTCAAGGTACTTTCAAATACATATTAAGTATTTTCACTTGTTGCTAGAGCTAAGTTAATATTCAATATTATTTTCATGGGTTAAGCAGTTAATTGAATATCAAATTGCATAAAGTAACCATGCTGTGACTGTAGCAGAGTCGTATATTTTTTCCAAATTTTTTTCGGAAGGAAGTTTGCTGTTTAGATTTGTATTCGCTGTTTAGATTCATATGGATTCTAAATCGGAACATATCTTCATAATTTGGAGGTAGCTTTTTGTAAATTATAGAGGATGCTATTTTTAGTGAAATATACCTGTAAAGTTAAAACAGACCCAATATCTAGTGAATTATTTTTATTGACTGTTGCCTTGGCAGAATTATGTCATAACAAACAGCAGGTAGAATAATACTTGAGAATGTTTTAATAATACAAGAGAACGTTGCAATAAGAATAAAATACTGGTGCTGGGAAAATAATCTGCTTATCTCAAACTGTTCCTAAAGCGTTTGATATTAAACTGGATGGTGGAGCCCCAGGCCATTCTAGTCTACTACAAGTTGTTGTTGTTCTGTTTCTCAGAGTGTCTGTTTAAGGCAATGTAGAAGTTAAACAGATTTAATTCACTGGTCTCCTTGATTCATGGAAAGCATTCATTTATTTATTTAGGGCCATTAGGACGATTGTTCAGAGCAGTTTCCTGGTAAAACCTGTAAAGCAAGGACCTCTACAGCCTAACATGTAAGTATATGCCTTCTGTTCTTGTACCAATTCACATAAACATACTCATTTTATTTTAACCTTTTATTTACCAAAGCTTTGTGTATTTAAAGTCTTGCTAAGGAGATGCTAAATCTTGCTAATTAAGGAGCATGGAAAACCCAAATGAACCTGCAGGCTGCATGCCCCTTTTAGCTTTCTTAAGCCATTTAATTTTTTGGATACACTTCTTTGGGTTGCAACATTGCTAAAACCACAAATTATTTTATTTATTTTAATGGCAAGCTTTTTTTAATTGTTTTAAAAGAACATATATGGGTGAAGATTGAGCTTCGTTTTATATCAATTGTTCCAATTTCTTTCCAGTATGAATCAAATCCAACAAGAGAAGGAGCTTACAGAAAATATTTTGAAAGTGGTGAGTTTCTTTTATTTTGCTCTTGAACGTATCTGAAGCCTTTATATCTAGAACCTTATGCAGTGAGATCAAAGATGCAATGTAGCGATGCGACAAAAATGAATGCTACATATCAGGCAAACTGAGATCAGTTCATCTCATGGATTTCCTTCAATTCCATATTGTACAGTAAATCCGTTATTTGTGCTTGGTAATCCTATATAAATTTGTTTGCTGAGTAAAGAAAATGAAAGTGTCTAATGCAAACCTATATCACATGTAAAACAGTGTATTACCATAGCATGCATGTTTAATCATCCTGCTACATCAGCTAGCACACTTTGAACTGTGGTGGCTTTCATTGTCTCTGAAATTCTATTTTATCTCTTACCAGGGTGCTGTCCAGAGGAGTTTGCTCCTTTTTGCTGTGCCAAACATTACTTTGTTTGCATCTCAGTATGTTGGCTTGCAGAGATGTTCATGCTGTTGTGTTCTTTTTTGACTAGTTACTGATAGCAAATACATAATGATGTAAAATTGTGGTGTGAGTGCATGATTGCACCAGATTGTGTAACAATTAAAAAACTGCTACCATATCTTAATAAAGGTTCCTCTGCACATTCAAATCAACCAGACGTTAAACAGTGCACATTGACAATTGCTTTCCTTTTCATTGCAGCTAAAAGAGCAGGCAGAGGATTCGATCACTGTACTAGAGGGAAGTCTAAAAATGAAGAGAGACTTCTATGCCCATACCATGAGAACCTTGGATCTGTTGGCTATGGAGCCTGGCATGATCAATGGAGAGACAGAGAATTCAACAGCTGGGCTAAAAATTAGTTCTGAGGAAATGCAGTGCCAGGTAAATATATACATTGCAGATGTATGAACTGTTTATTCAACGTTCTACTTTCAGTCCAAAGTAAATGAATAATCAGGGTAATTGTAAAGCAGGATCTTGTCCGATGCCAGTTGTTGCCTATACCTGATTCCTGTCTTTTGCTGTGGTTCTGAATAATTCCAGGCAGGAGAACAAAACGAGTACATGTGTGAACAGTTTTACATAAAGTTTACACGAAAAGCATGTGCTTTCACTGGCATCAAGGTTGAGCCTTTGTGTAGTGTGTTTGTTTTTTTTCCCTTCAACTTATCCACTTTATGATATATTAAAGTTATTTAAGAGGGAGCACAGAAAATTAAATGTTTACCTTAACATCCCAATTTCTGTAAAGAGAGCATACCTCTTACAAGCATTTACTGGTTGGAAGCAGCATACTTTGGGTGTAATGTGTTGCAGCTGGTAGTAATTGCATTCCTTCCTATTAAGCCAAGTATATTTTTGCATACTTTGTGCGTCTCGTGTATAGATGAGGTTTGAGGGGCATGACCATATATATATATTCTTTTTAATTTTTTTATATAATGAGTTAAGGAAAAATGATGGGAAATTAAAGATGTGGAGAGGGTTGGGATGAGCCTAAATTCTAAATATTATTTATTCAGTTGATTACCTGGGCAGAAGGAGGGGAATAGATATTGTATGGTAGATTGTATTGCCATTAATACAAAGGAAAAAAGCTGTTTACAGTAAGTAAAAGTTCAGGCTTTGATTTCATATTTTACAGGTATCCTATGACCTGGGGACTGTTTATTTCCACCAAGGAGCCATAAACCCACTGTGTTATGAGAAAGCCAGAGACCGTTTTTTTAACACTAAGCAACTCCTTTCAAAGGTAACCTTTTATTATATCTCTCCCTGTCTAGTTGTATAAAGGAGCAAAGGGTTTTTTTTTCTCCTATCATTCTGTTTAATAAAGTGACAAAAAATAATGTTATCAGTTAGGCTATTGTTCATTCATATTAAATGGCATATTCAGTTTGTTTACACTGTGGTTATATGAACGCATAGTGTGAATAGACTGGGATGAGAACACCTGATAACCGCATCATTTTTTTTTTTTTAATTACATTTTATTGTTTTAAGTACAATTAGGGCCTTAGGTATTGACTCACAATAATAGGGATGTATGTTTTTCATCCTAAGTCTTATGTGTTTCACTATAATGCAATATTATTATGATTGTTATTATTTATAAAGCGCCATCAAATTCCACAGCGCTGTACAACGGGTGGACTAGAAGACACGTATTTGTAACCAGACGAGTATGACACACAGGAACAGAGAGATTGAGGGCCCTGCTCAATGAGCTTGCATGCTAGTGGGAGTGGGGTATAGTGACACAAAAGCTAAGGGTAGGGTAGAAATGTAGGTCTAAATGTTGTTTGGATATACTAGCATAGACGATGGATACTAGGAGAACTTGACTCTGAGAAAATGTTTCTAAATTATAACATTTTGTAAATTCTGTAAACCCATTTGATAACTCAATAAGTAAAACTTAGTATTTTTATAATCTTTGTAAAACCCCAGAAAAAGCAACCATTTTGATCAACTAAGAAACAAACCTAAATGTTTTATATCTGTTCCTTTTTGTTTTTTTCTTAGATTGGCGCTGCATCAAACCTTTTCTCAATAGATGACAAGAGGCTAGCGGGATACTGTCAAGCATGTGGAGTTCTGGCACCTTCAAATTTAGTTGTCCAGCAGTCGACACCTTACAGCCTGATCCATAGTTACATGAAGGCTGGCAATTACCAGGTGACTCAGTAACTTTCTAAGATCACGTTATTTTATTTATGTATCACTATCTCTTGTTTTTTTGTTTTTTTTTTCTTTCTTGTCAAAAACTGTACAAGGAAAGAAAATGACAAGGTTTATAAAAGCTTTCTCTCTAAAAATAAATAAGTTAAAGGACAGGCTGGTTTTAACCCCATAAATCAGGGCCTACATGTGGGTCCTCCTGCTATTTCAGTTTGTCCCCAGTGATTGGAATTGGAACATATTAAATCACCCAGGCACCAAATGTTAATTACATTTTCGTTATTTCCATTTTTTGCTCATTTTAATTTTTTTTTCTGTTTTAAAGGGCATATTAAAGATCTTTTTGGAAGATAATGCTACCTGCAGTTTACCGGACCAGTTTAGACAGTCTATTCTGCGAGAACTTTTCCAGAAATCACAGCAAGGGTAAATAACTGTATAAATAGACTTTTTTTGTTTTAAAGAGGTATGTTTGTAGATTCAAGGGACTGATTGGCTCATTGTCTAGAGCTGCGGCAAATAATATGGATTTTTAACAATATGGCCCTGGATATTTAGGATCCATATCTGGATTTCGGTTGCATTTGGACAGGCTGAAATCCAGCGGACATTAAAAGTCCATTTGGATGCTGCTTTGCAAAAGCTGAATATATGATAAATTTTGTAAACAATGTTCCGACTTTCTTCGATAACTCTGATGGAGTTAAAGGGACACTCTAAGCACCAATACCTTCTAATTTTAATTAAGTGGTTTTAATGCTTAGACTCTTTCCATTTTGCCTGGCAGTATAAAAATTGCTGTTCCTGAGAAACTGCAATGGTAATGTTCCTTCCCAAACCACACCTCCAAACTGATGACCTTCAATTTGGAAGGTCTTTGCATTTGGTATTATCTTTCATTGTATGATGCCGCCCATTACCGTGAATGCTTTAAAAAAAAAAAAAAAAAAAAAAGAATTGTAGTCAGTGCTTTTCTGTAAGAATAGATTTGTTTGGCAGAACATTGTGATTGCCCTGTATGCACCTTTGGTCCCCAATGCATTAGATAAGATTGAGATCATCACTTGTGGAAGGGAGTGCAAATGCATTTTGGAGTTCATCTCATCGCTGGAATTTTCTTTTCCTCATTTATTCTTATATAAGGGGGTCATAATTTAAACTATTGAAACTAATATACGAAGATTATTTATTTTAACCTTAGAGTGCTCTTTTTAAAATTACCTTTTTGGGATGCACAGCCCGACCCTGAGGTTTTTATGAGCTTTGTTCCTTAACCCTGAGTGATGTATAATGGAACTCTTCTCATTCTCAGCCAGGAGACTGATTGCACGTTAAATTATGGATCATTTTCCAAGCATCTGAAATAACTACTTTTTGTGTTTGCTACAAGCAAAAACACATATTTTGGACATTATACCAGTTTTAAGATCTATAGACGAATGTCAAGATCATCTCATGGGAGGTATACTCACTGTAATCTACATAATGAATTGTACTTGTGAATGTGGTGTTGCTTGTGTTTTATTAACATCCATAAAAACTACTCCCAGTTTCTCAAAAGTTCTAAGATGCTTTATCCCACACCAAGGGTTCCAGGTGTCCCTGCAAAGATCACTTTCTCGAAAGGATATGGCCTAGAAATTATTCTCTATACTCTTTAAATGAGACCTGCTAATGTAAAAGCTTTTATTTTCATATGTTGTATAAAGTATTGCAACCTTGAGTTTCTTTTGGATGCTGTAAGTTTTTTCGTTCAAAACTATTTAATTGGGGGGCGGAGCCTGGCTGTCGGGCCAGGCAGCAGCCATCTTCGCTGGCTCTGGTCACCAGCCCCAATAAACGGCAAAATTCACACACACATAGCTTCCCAAAGCTTGAGAAAAAACCAAAAATATCTTGGAAAACATCCAGGCCCCCAATTGAACTTGATTTAGGTCCGTATAAAAGGAGTTACTAAGGCTGCCGACACTTTGGGCCTACTCCCGCACATGGCTGGCACCACATAACCTAAAGGTGATGATTGAAAAGCCTGCTGACATGCATAGAGATGCCTGGTGCTGAGACCGCTTGGGATGGCCGGTGGGGGTTATCCCGGCCCGCGACTGTGGTTGCCACAGAAGAAGGTGATCTTTCCGGCTTGGACGTCCCCCCTCCCTGTTCCTAATAGGGCTACATATGCCCATGACTGCCTGGTGATGGTACTGCAGAAACAGCGACTTACTATAAGGGGCTGCATTATGATGTCCTTTGACCCTTTTGGGATTGCTGACCTACTGTTGGATCCCTGGGGCAGCTTGCCCACTTGAGAAACAAAGGCCTCTGGGTTAGGTAAGGGGCCCAGAGAGAGTTGTCCCTGGAATGAAGAGCCCTGTGGGACCTGGATTGCGCGGGCCTCCCGGTGTATCAGTGGCCATGGGGGACGCACACCAATGCTAAGTGTGTAGGCCGGTTGCAGGAGAGAAATAAGGAGACACAAGCTTCACTGATACTCCGATGGTACTGGGGAGGTGCAGTAGGATGGTGGTTCACAGACTTTTAGTGGGGGAGGCCCAGTGGATGGTTTTGGTATCAGAGTGCCCACTGTGTCATGGAGGGCTCAACTGGAGGATTGGGACTGGCTTGGTGGAGAAAAACTGAGGATTGACAACCTGGAGGGCCTGAGAGGAACGGACTGCCCTAATCTGTTTGCTAACCCTGTAATGCTGTGCTGGACTGACTGCTTTGTGGGGTGGGGGCGTCTCTTTTTTTTTAAATTTTTTTATTTTTTTATATATGCTTATATTGTATTTTATTCTTTTTTGGGGGGTGACTGGTGCTCACCAGCTGCGCGTGCTATACTGTTACCCAAGAAGGGGTCCAGCCACCATATTATTCACTGGTTAGCTCGGCAGGGTTTGCATGCAGGCGTTAGACCTTTCTGTCCCAGCTCCACAACGGGGAGGGGGAAATTAATTTTTTTTTTTTTTTAATCATTATTGTTTTCGATTCTCTTTCTGTCATGTTCGATATACGACACATGACATAAGGTGCCTAGTTCACAATTTATGCATATCTTCAGTGGTACTGCTTGCATCCTATCTCTGCCTTCAAGGGCTTTGTTCAACACAGATTACCAGCATAGCGCTGAGAAGACCTTGGTACCCCTTTGTTCACATACCTAAACTAAGCCTTACTATGATGACTATACATGTGGTGCCATGTTTTCAATCTATGCATATGTTTTGTATCACTGCTTTTTATCCATATTTGACTACAAAAGGCTATGTTCCACCATGCTGGCAAACGCATAACTTGTATTACGCTAGTAATGATAAATCAATAAAAATTATTTAAAATGCTTTAGATCTTATTTATTTTGATATTTCATTTTTTTTCATTCAGTTTGCCTATATGATTGAAACACAATCATCAACATACATTTGATAGAATCTGTTATTGATTAATAAGGCATTTTAATTGTTACAAAATCACTTGCTATCCTACAGCAATGAAGCTCTTTCAGAGATCTGCTTCAAAATCTGTGCATGCAACACAATTTGTGATATTCTTCATGGGCGACCGGTGGGAGTTCAGTTTAACCAGCTATTCATGAGGCCAAATAGAGAGAAGATTGACTACATTCTTGAGGTACGACTACATTAGTTCTATGACCTGGCCATTGCCATGTGTACTTCTAAGTTGTTGTTTTTTTTAATCTTTAGTCTGATAGACCATTGGGGGCGGATTTTAAATAATTAAAACAAAAATGTACGAACCATAAAGATATATATATATATATATATAATATAATCCTATAGGTGTGTTCCAAATCACTGAAATTTGAGCAAGCAACCGAATCTGAGAGAAGAACAATTGCATCATTTCTAAAGTGAGTATCTGAGCCTTGTAATCTTTTTTTTGTTCAGTATTGTTTAAGCAACAACTTTTTACCCACTGGTGTATAAGAGATGCAGTGAATGACTTTGATCTTAATAAAATTGTGTAATATGTAATACTGATACAGACTGAGTGCAGAAATTAGCATATGCTTGTCATGTAGAGGTGTTAAAAGCAGAAGATGTTTGTTGCTCGCTAACTAACCTGCCTCCTGCACCCTCAGTCAATCCATGTCCTCAAAGTGTGACAATACTGACATTGAAAATGCTGAAGTGTTATTTCCACAATATCAATATGCCAAACTGAGGCAGTCCCGGGAGACCCTACTTTATGTCAAACCATCCATAAGTGGTATGACTTAAAACTGGGGAACCAATCCAGACTTTTTAGGTGACATAACCATTACTGCAAACTTTAGCAGTTCTTGTATATAAATTGTTCTTTTACCTATTTAGAGTTGTGCGTGTGTTTGGTTTTATAGTTAAATAGATTTTATTTACACGTTGTACTTAATTGGTCCTGCGAAAAAGAAAGAAATACAAATGCATGTGCGCACATAATCAGATAATCTCCATTTTTATTTGAAATGTCTTCTGTAGGAACCTTTGTATGGGGATGGATGATCTGCAGTTGGTATTCATGATTTCTTCCCATGAGCTCTTTATCAAACTGCTGACTGAGGATGAAAGGAAGGTGTTGGTGGAACAGATTAGAAAGAGAACATCCCGAGTCAATCTCTGCACCAAACCCGTGACTTCTTTCTACGATATTCCAGGTTAGATGTGATGCATTATGGTCCGATCCAATGATCTGTGACTTCTTTCTATGAAATTCCAGGTTAGATATGATGCATTATGGTCCGATCCAATGATCTGGAGTCAATCAAGATTTATAGTAGACAAAGATTTCACGTAAAACATTGGTTTTATATTGGAATACTGCATTCTTATATCACACAATTGGTTGCTCAGGACATATTTCTATGTGAAGGAAATGCCTGGGAAACTGTCAGAGTTAAGTTGACTTCGCTGTGCAATGTGGGTCAAAGTGAACTTTGTCATTCGTGTGTATTCTCTATTGATCCCAATTCCGGTAAACAAAGCACTATAAGCACAGACCATTTATTCATTTGATACGCGTGTGTCCTAAAACAGGCATGATTTCCACCAGCCTTATAAGAGGGAACAAATATTACCTGAATAAAGGAATCGCAGTTCAATTAAAACCATAGCATTGACATTTCCATGGTACAAAATGTGACCGTGACCTGTGATTGAAGGTAACATTTCTGAAGATAGATTCCTTTATATGATCTGTCTTTGTAAAATCTCAGTAATGGAATTCATATGCTCGCTGTCAATAAATGGATCTTCTGTTTCAGCCTCTGCCAGTGTCAACATCGGTCAGTTGGAACATCAGCTCATACTGACTATGGACCCCTGGAGAATCCGCCAGATCTTGATAGAACTTCATGGCATGAAGTCTGATAGTCAGTACTGGATGGTGTCACATAAGGTAATGGTGTGTATGAAGGTATCATGAATTTGTGTGATCTTCAACAGCCGCACAGCAGATGGACGACTGACCATGGTATTGCACAGATCACAGTGTTCTAAATGGTTAATCATCACTTATGAAGGCTAGTTAAAGGTGAAAGTCATGATTGATCGAAAAATTTCACTTCCCACTGTTTGATAGATAAAAATGATATAACAATCTGTATATGGGGGAACACTTTTATGCATAACAACAAATAATGAACAGGGTGTAAGCCAAGGCAGACACTCCCCTAAATGTCAAAACGCCATAGCATATAAATAAACCAGGATGCACACATAAGGCTACTAAAAAAGCTATACATACTTATTTAATACCGTAGTATAATAAGTATACACAAGAAAAAAAAAAAACAGAAACATTGGGGGGGGGTCTTTGTGGCTTGTGTCCTGCCCTGATAGGCTATCGTTGGTACATTGCTACATATTGTCTGTTAGTCTAGCCTCTGTCCACTGTTTATTTTTTTTTTATTTTGTAGTGCATAGAGATGGTACAAGCAAGCTTGAGGTGCCCCGACAGCAGTCCTCCGGCATTTCCCTCACTGAACATGCAGGGTTTTTGATTAACGGGCACAATTTTGTAATATAAGCAGGCTGAATCAGTTAAAGCAATATAGCATCGATTGAAAGCCTACATTTAAACTGCAAACAGGCTAGGTCTGTTCGTCAGATCGTCTGGTGATAACACGAATTGTACAGGCATATATAGATGGTGAATTACACAAGCTAGCACGGTTAAGCATGTTTACAGTAGTAATTTAGGTGAGGCTTAGAAGCAACCCTCTGGAGGGAGCCAGACGCTTATGACCGAGCATATAAAATAATCAACTTATGTCTAAATGTTTAAACTATGCAGGTAAATAGCCTCAGTATGTAAATGCTAAGCTGATATAGGTAAGTAAGCTTCACCAAACTGAACAAGCAAGCATCACGGTGTTAGTTATCACAATATGGCTGCGGTGTATTTCAGAGCATGTTAGGTGGCAAGTGGTACCTCCTGTTGAGTCTATGGGGTTGTGAGAGTCTCTGTGCTGGCATGTAGTGCTCCTTCCCCTTTGTCACAGATCTGGTGGTCACAGGTACTCCTCTTTGTGTGGTAGATCTCCCCTTGTCTGGCTAGGTGGTCCAGTGAGTCCAGCACTTGTCATATGTGTAGGTGTACATGTAAGTCCACTTGGCTGTTACTCGCTTTCATCTCTCGCCTCCTGCTCTCGGTCCCACCAGGGGACATCCGTTATGGACAGTAGGTGTTTCTCTCTCCCAGACAGCGGCAGACCGTGATTTTGGCGGTTATATTTTGTGTGGGGCCCTCCGGCTTGGCAGGTGATGCAACCGCGGCTCATAGAGACTCCCTGGTGTTGGAGTGGGTGGCACAGGGCTGTGATCCGCCGCCATCTTGCGAGGTGAGTCTTGCGGGTTCCGTGTGCCTCAATCCTCATGCGGCTCAAGCCAGGATGACCCCCCCCCCCGGTCCAAAGGGGCGGAAACGGGGCTGGCAAGCGACTCAGGCAGTCGGCATGTGGTATTCGGGAAGGGAGACCCGGCGATGGCTGTCCACCTCGCTCCCCTCCCGGGTAGGCCGCAGCCCTCAAAGTTCTGTTCTTCCTCCTGGGGACCAGAACTCCCAATCTCGGGGTCTGCTGCCTCTCCCACAGCCGTGGGTATCTCGTGGGCTCGTTTATTGTGCGAAAGTCCGCGTTAAGTAGCTTAAGAGGCCAGGTTTCTCCGGAGCCTCTCCTGCATGCGACCGGTTAGCATGGCGGTCCGGCCCAGCCCCCCTTTTTGTTATTCTTGTGTAAACTTATTATACTATTGCATATATAAACTATTTATTGCTTTTATAGTAATCTTAGGTGTGCATCCTGGATTATGTGTGTACATAAAAATCATAACATAAATAGATGAGAGATATATATATATATATATATATATATATAGAGAGAGAGAGAGATCTGTAAGTATGTATAAATATAATGTGTCTATTTATATAAAGTAAAAATAATAAGGTAAATTTTTAAATAAATTCAAAGAAGTAAATACGGAAGGGGATATTTTAAAAATATATCTCCTGAAGTATAATTCTAGGCAAATAGAACCGCAATGAAAGGGCAGCAGTGATCTGATTGAGAGTGATGGGGGTGGGGTTAGAGTAAATAGTTGCCTGTGTAACAGCAGCAGACCATTAGCAAGTAATACAATATGTGAAGTGAGGACATTCCAAACCTCTACGTCTAGTGTGTACATGAGAAATATTTGGTTAAGGAGAGAATTAATCAAATTTCTACATTTTGTGAAGATGGGGTAAGGCAAAATGTAACTACATATTGCCAATCAAGGAGAGGGCGGAAAACATTAGTTCACAAACTAATATTTTGGAAACTTTATGCGGTTAGGGGAGGATGGATTTGGGAGAGAAATGCAGTCACACAATGAATAATAATGTCTTGTGCCAGTATATTATACATTCCATAATAGAGAATACAGTGTAACTTATTATATGTCTATAACCCATTTAATATTCAATGCTGATTGTTCGGTAGCCCAAGATGCTAAAAAGGATTAGTTTCCACCTGTTTAAGAAAAATTGTACATTTGTTCAATAAGCTATGGAAACAAACCTTTCCTAATGCTCTACACATATAGAATCTCTCAAGCATTATATTTTGATGGGAAAGGATTCTTCAACACACAGTTTCAATTTTGTTGTTTTTTTGTTTTGTTTCCTCTTTTTCTCATTGTTCTTTCATATGCTGCCCATTGTTTGCTTCCAAAATACATTTTGCATTTGGTTAACTCAAAAGATGTGTGAATATCTTTGCAGTGGGAAGTGCCAATGATATACAGTGGAATTATCCTGGGGATTAAAGACAACCTAACACGAGATCTCATTTACATCCTGATGGCCAAAGGCTTACACTGCAGTGCTATTAAGGTGAAGCCCACTTATTGTCTTTAACCGGTTTGATTTAGGGAAATAAGAACGACTTTAAAAGTCTGAAGTAACGGCTTAAATTAAAAACTTAACATGTTATTTTGCACAATGTAACTTTTGCTCCTGTCATCTGTACTTTGATGTGTTTACACTGGATCTTATTTAAGTGGTCACTACCCTGAAAAATGTTCTGTTATGCTTGACAATTTGCAAAATATTAATTTTGTAATGTTGTAATGTTGGTGCTGTGTCAATGTAAGGCGCTAAAGGTAAATTTACATCAAAAGTTTGTAAAGCTGCTCAACACTCGTGTTAATACCTCTTACATAACACAAAAACATGCAAACCAGATAGTGAAATATTGAGTGGCGATGACCCACCACATCAAACAAAAAGCAGTGGAGCGCTAAATTTATACACTTACCCTTAAATAAGGGTGTAACGGATCACCTTGCACCCCGACTGGGTACCTCCGTTGAAGGATGCTCCTAGCGCTTACAGAGGGCTCCAAGTGCTCCGCTAGACACCACAACCACCGTAGACCCCACAAACCGCTGCAGCTTGGTTGGGGGCTCGCCGTCTCCTACCCACCCTGGACCTACGACAAGGCTCCAGGTTCCACTGGGTGAACCTCTCCTCCAAGAGGGTGAAGCAGGAACAAGCTCTTAAAAGAGCTTAGTAGTGATTAGCTAAGGGAGTATGCAGAGCATAGCAATCCCTTGTAGTGATATAGCAATCCCCCCAATAAGAGACAGGACTCTAGATTGAGGGTGAAGTAGAACTGACAGAGCTGCGGGTTTATTGTTCTTATATACACATTCTTACACATTAGTACCACCCATAGGGTTTTGTAAAACAACCAATAAACATGTACAATACATTCAGACATTCCCACACAAAATCCTCCCCTCTGCCTGTGATACAATTACCTTACACAATGGGTTAATATAATTTTCACAGGCAGGAAAATACACAGTTTTACACAATATTCATAACTTTAAAAGTATGCATCACATTCACATAAAACTTACATTTTAAGCATACTCCAAATACCAACATACGTCAAAATCATACAAATTGGTCCAGTGGGTCAAAAGTTAGATCCAAGTCCTTTGTGACCAAATGAAGCATGGCTTTTCTGCCCAAAACCAGTACCACAGAGTCTTCTGTCCTGGAGATAATTGGGAAGTAATCCAATTATCTCCATGGACAGAGGCAAAACTCCATTAACCACATGGTAGCAAAAGACAATAAAATACATAAATATATATATATAACTGTGCAGCTATTGCATAAAACAGGTACATTCAACATATCCCCAGATAGCTTAGATCTGAGCGCACATTATTACTGAATGGCGCTCAGATAACATACATACAGTTCAATTGCCATGGAGCCAAAGTTTTTCACATAGTCTTTCGTTATACGAATGGGCTCCATGGCATAGCTATCTGGTGTAACACTGTTCACATAGGGAAAGTACGGAATGACCCGGCTTTCAAATCAAGCATTTCAACGTGGAGCCATAGTCACAGGGCAGGAGGCTGACAAACAGGCCACTCCAAAAACCAGTGGCGAGGTTACTTTTGCCACAAAGGGAATATAGTTAAAACGGTGTCTAAAGGAGAAAAATAGACAAAATATGGTGCAGTATGTCTAAAACAAGTAGAATATTATATTTTTCGTATGAAGCACACTCACATGGTGCAAAGCCTTATGGGGATAGGCTCAAATCTCATGCGTAGAGGTATTTTAAGAGAATACCAAAACTTCTTCAGTGTAGAGATGTTGAGTACTCAGAGATAAAGGGAGAAATAAGACAAAATATAGTGTGTTATCCTCACTAAAAACGTTAATAAAGTAAGGTAGTCACTGCTCACCTTGTTGAGAGCCAAAGTACTGGGCTCTCAGAATAATGCGCACTGTGCCTTTAAGAGGGCACAACTCTTCTTTATAGCAGAGGACACTGGCAAGATGTGGAACTTGAATACATTTATTAACCAAAATATAAGGTAAATTAAAACCGCAAAATAAAAAAATACCACAAATGTTCAGTCCAAACAATGAAGTTCCCGTCCAAAGCAGTCCGAGACGCGTTTCGCCTGAACAGCAGGATTTTTCAATCAGTATCGATATATTATTTTGTAATGTTTGTCTGGGGTTTTTTTATGCTTTACTTTTTAAAAAAAAATTAATAGAAATTCTTATACAAATTAGATACATCCCAACTCCAATATTGCAGAAGTAACCCTAGATCAGACTAAATCCCAGAGGAATTAGTGCTTCGTATAGATACCAAGAGGAAAAGAAAGAGCAGTGACAAGGAAGAAAAACTCCCAAGGAGGGTGATAATAAAGGAGAGGAGGAGACATGGAAATTAAGTGTTAAAGGACCATTATAGTGTCAGGAATACAAACCTGTATTCCTGACACTAGTTCTGGTACGATTGTTTAGGCTCTGACCCCCCTTGCCTCACTTTGAAAGTTGATTTTACTCCCCTTTTCTCCCACGCTGCTCCGGTCTCGCAGCAGATGGCTCTGCCTGGTCCAGCCTTCATTGCTGAGATGATCAAACTTGATGATCTCCGCCAATCCAATGCTTTCCCATAGAAAAGCATTGAGAGGCTATTGCTCATGCGCAGCAAACCGCTGCACCAACCACCATATCCTCATAGAGGTGCATTGAATCAATGCATCTCCATGGGGACCGTTGAGCGCCTCCAGGCAGAGTGTGGAGACACTGAGCGTAGGTGCTGTACACTGTTCAGCACTGACACAGGAAGCACCTTTAGTGACCTTCTGAGTGACAACCATTAGCGGTGTTACTAGCCACCAATGTAAACACTGCATTTTTTTCTGAAAAGGCAGTGTTTGCAAAAAGCCTGCATGGACAGACTATAGACACGAGAACCATTACATTAAGCTGTTGTGGTTCTGGTGACTGTAGTGTCTCTTTAAGGGTTAAAAAAAAAAAAAAAAAAGAAATAACTGGAATGAGGACTACTAACCCTTTAGTGGCTTAATCGCCAGTCTTTCCACACCCCAGAATTCTGCTAATAACAAGATTTTACTCTTTTTCTTGTTCTTCGTCCAGACAGTTTAACCAGATGTTGGTAGGATGTGCTCGTATACAGGGCCAGATTAACGCCGTTACGACGTTCTATGCCGTCACCATTTAAATGGGCTTTAAAGCTGTTATGGCGGCATAGAACGCCGTAATGGCTTAAGCCCCCAGGACCACGGCGGTACTCACCTCCGCCGCGATCCTCTTCGGGAGGACTGCATGACAGCCCAGACAGCCCTCCCCCGGCAAATGAGGCCCCTGGGAGCCATGTGATCGCTCTCAAAGAGCGATCACATGGCCCCCTATAGCTGGCTGTGGATCTGCCAGCAGGGGGACTGTCTGAAATGTCAGACAGTCCCCCTGCTAGTGGGAAGTATTAAAAAAAACCACATGTTAAAATAGATCAAATGCATTTTTATATATATATAAAATATATATAAAACAAGAGGGGGTTGGCTGCACTCACCTTATCATCTCATCTTGTGTATTGTATTATTTGGCCCCCAGCAGCACCCCCATTTATGCATGTTAAGGTGAGTGCAGCCAACCCCCTCTTGTTTTATATATATTTGGGAGTCTAGCCAACTCCTTGGTTTTGCACCCCTCCCTGTCACAGGTGCCTCATCCCAGGGCCCTATTTAGCCTTGTACTGCAGAGAGCCCCAGATGGAATTTCTTTCCCCAAGTAGGTTAATCTCATAAGAGCAGACATTAGGCTGTTAGTGTAGGACCTGCCAAAGATGGGGTACATTGACGTTGTGGCAGGCTTATGCAATGTATGATCATATAATGTAACTAAACCCCCATTATTTTTGCCTAGATTAGGTGTTTTTAAAAAAAACAAATAAAATCTTTCAACATTGAAGTTGCTGTTTAGTAGGTGAGTGCGCTGGATCTTGTGTATTATATATGTATGTATATATATTAAAATTCTACGTGTATATTTAGGAATATTTTAACATAATTATGTGATTTAATTAGTTAAAATTTGATTGACATGCCTGACAACCCAGGCAAAATTGCAGAGAATTTGAATTGCAAGCACTATATTTAACCCTGTAACTTTCCAGGACACCATAAAACCTGTACATGGGGGGTACCGTTTTACTTGGGAGACTTCGCTGAACACAAATATTAGTGTTTCAAAATGGTAACTTGTAATACAACAAGGATATTTTTAGTAAAAGTGACATTTTTTGCATTTTTCACAAATGAATGGCATTTTTACTGATGATATTATTGTTTTAAAACACTTATTTTTGTGTTCAGTGAAGTTTCCCAAGTATAACAGTACCCCCCCATGTACAGTTTTTATGGTGTTTTGGAAAGTTATAGAGTCAAATATAAGGCTTGCATTTAATTTTTTTCACATTGAAATTTGCCAGATTGGTTATGTTGCCTTTTGAGACTGTATGGTAGCCCAGGAATAAGAATTACCCCCATGATGGCATACCATTTGCAAAAGTAGACAATCCAAGGTATTGCAAATGGGGTATGTCCAGTCATTTTTAGTAGCCGCTTAGTCACAAACACTGGCCAAATATTTGTTTTTTGCTTTTTTCACACAAAAACAAATATGAATGCTAACTTTGGCCAGTGTTTGTGACTAAGTGGCTACTACAAAAGACTGAACATACCCCACTTGCAATACCTTGGGTAGTCTTCTTTTGCAAATGGTATGCCATCATAGGGGTAAATCTCATTCCTGGGCTACCACACGGTCTCAAAGGTAACATTACTAATCTGGAAAATTTAAATGTGAAAAAAGTGAAAAAAACACTGTAAACACTGTTTATGGGGGCTACTGTTGTACTCATGAGACTTTGCTGAATCCAAATATGTGCTTTTTTTGCAGTAAAAGCTAACAGTATTATGACATTTACAGCTAAAATGTGAGGCGGAACTACAGATTTATTTTACAAAAATTTAAAGTTCTCACAGATTTTTTGATTTTATTCATAAAAATTATGTTTCATATACAAATATTTGATATGAAATTAAAGCCCTGTTTCTCCTGAACAAACTGATATATAATAAGTGTGGGTGCATATAATATGAAAGAGGTGAATTACAGTTGAACAGACATATAGCGCAAATTCCAGTTTTTGTTTACATTTTGTTTTGATCAGAACGTGTACTATTGACTCCGTACTGAAGGGGTTAAGCGCTCATTGGGACTGGTGCTGACAGCTATGATGGGCCTAATTTCAGAATCATATTGACCGAAAAAACTAAAACAGTTATACCTCCCAAGCATCCTGTATCTGGCAGAGGTGGAGCTTGAGGGAAACTCACAGGCTATAGCTATAAGAAAACACATACTTTGTCTTGCTTTAATCGTTCAAGTAAATCCATACATCCTAATAGCAGTGTCTGGTGAAGGAGGATGTGGATGGGTGGAGTAAAAGGGCGGGCCATTCCACTAACGTGAATCGCGTAACCAGAACCGCCCAAAGGGGAAAACATGCCCAAAAACATCTGCCCGAAGAATTGGGTCAGCCTGGCATGAATGCATGTCAGGCTGCGTGCGAATCATGCAGGCTGGCAAACTAAGGGCATAGTATGCAGACCGCAAACTGAGCTAGACATAAATGAGTCTAATGATGTGCTTGTTCCACGCTCTCTAAGGACTGTCCTCTAGCACTCGCTAGTCCACTCCTCTCCTAACCTTCTTACTAGCAGGCAGAAGCTCCTGTTATACAGGCTGGGACAGAGAAAAGGTGTATGTAGAAGAAAGGGGGCATGCCACAGAGTTTGAGAGACTGAAGCAGCAAGAGCATTTGCATAGTGCACAAAGTCAGCTTTACCTTAACTAATTTCATTGTCAGCCAAGTTTTGTTCCCCTATATCCCTTCCATACTTAAGCAAAAGCATGTGAAGAGTAGTAGTAATTTATTTATTTATTTTTTAGAAATGCGCATGGGCCTGGAGCTGCAGCTCCATCAGCCCCTATGTTAATCCGGCTCTGCTTGAATACATGAAATATCCTCAGAGAGAGGTTACTGTTGAGTGTTTTTTTCCGCAGGGTGATCCATTCGTTTTTTGTTTGTTTTTATTCCTGGCAGAGATAAAGAGATCTTTACTTAAAGAGACACTATTGGCACCCAGACAGCTCATTGAAGTGGCCTGGGTGCAGTGCTCCTGTCTGTTTAAACCTGCAATTGCAATTATTGCAGTTATTGATAAACTGCAATATTTACCTTTTGAGGGTTAACTCCACCTATAGTGGCCTTTTGGTCACCTAACTACCACTGGACGTCCTCATGCTTTGCATGGATTGAGGTAATTGACAAAATGTTTTTTTAACCCTTTCATCACTAGGGGTGGGGGCGCCACTAAAGGTTCCTTTTAAAGAAACACTTTAGTGTTAGGAATACAAAGATATATTCCTAACCCTAATATGTTCCTCTGCCCCGTGCCCCACCTTACTTACCTAATTCTAAAGTTGATGTCTCACATATAATGCATGATAATAGTCTGGGTGCTTATACCAATCTTCAAACCGTAGCTGTCTAATATTGGATCAGCAGCTCAGTTAACTGGTCTTCCTCCAGTTTGACACAATACCTGTGGTCAGAACTGTTTTGTGCCTGTTTTCTCTTGTTACTTTCTTACTATATCAATGTGTGCATTCCTAGGATTTTCTTTATGCCAAGCAGTTGCTGTCTGCCTGCTTAGAGCTGGTGACTGAGTTTTCTCCTAAGCTGCGCCAGGTCATGTTGAATGAGCTACTTCTTGTTGACATTTACACCCATGAGGCTGTGCAGAACCCCCCGGTGGAACGTCTTCCTCCAGAACTGGTCAGCCGAGTCCGAGGCTACCTGGAAATGCGGATACCAGGTAAAGGTGTTTTTTGGTTTGATTTTATTTATATTTATATTATTATTTTGCATTATTGATGTAAATCCAATCAGGGCAGCTACATTTATTTTTTTTTTAAACCTTGCACATTTTGAACTTTTTATTAGCATCCCTATTTAAAGGGGTGATATAGTCAACATTATTTAAAGGGAATCTGTCATTTCTCTTAAATTAACATTATTGGATAAAACATTTTTTTTTATACAGTATGTTTGTTTCAATTTTTTATTAAAGATTTAGCAGGAAAAAAAAACATTCAGATAAGGCAAAGCCCTCGGCAAACATTGCAAATGAGAAGCAGATACGTATTCTTCTCTGTATGCTTTCTCTATACCGACTACCAGGTGAAAAAGCTTATAGCAATGATTGACAGGGTATCAGTATGGAGGCACTCAGCTGCAGAATAAAGAGGTGTGGGTTACTGCAATCAATTTCTTTCACACTGAAATACATATTTGTTAAATTTAGATACAAGTGAACGTAATATTAAAGATCCTGAGAAGGGACAGTTAAAGTTCTCCATTAATGGCCTTAACCCGTTCAAACTCTGGAGGCTCTGTGTTGCACAAAGGTTTCCATATAAAGTGTAATTTACTGTCGAGCAGGGTTGTTTGAGTGCAGGGCTTATCTCACATTGCAGTGATGCTCCGCATTAAAAACTAAGTTTAAGTATTGGCAGATGATGGGACATTAGATAAGCTCATACAATCAGTGCAGGGGGTTTACATAGAATCTGGATACATTGGGATGAACTGGCTAGTGTAAAATGGTCAAAAACAAAGTTTTGTATTTTGCAAAAAAAAAAAAAAAAATTGACTTACAAATAGTACTGAACATGATCTTGTATTATGCAGATTATTAAACAAGAGGTTTAGTGAATAATCCTTGAAACCATGGCAGTGGTGATTAATATAATTAAGTGGCTACAAAGGTGCAGTAATGTATTGTCATGTATAGGAAAAAAAAAAAAAAAACGATAGAAAATACACTTTTAAGCTACTCTATAAAAGCAGACGTGTGTGCAGATGAAGTTCGTGGTGTTTTTAGTACTGGGTTTCGAAAGTTGGTCATCGATTCGAAAGTAGCTCAAACTCACGTGGTTGATATACTGTGCTTTTCCTTGGTTGAACACTGAACAGATATTCCTAGTCGGCAGATTGTAGCAGAGGAATGTGTTGCCTTCCTGCTTAACTGGAGAGAGAACGAATACCTAACCCTGCAAGTGCCATTGTCCTTGGTACAGAGTAATCCCTACGTGAAGGTAAGAACGTCATCTGACTTTTTGAACATTCAATTATTAAAAAAGCGATTTCATTTCTGCAGTCTTGTCTCTATCGTGCCAGTAAATGTAAAACTGATGATACAAGTTTCAAGCTGAAGGAAAATTCAGATAAATCTGCATATTTTGAGTTTATTATTTTTATTTATTTTTATTATTTTTATATCCAAATACTGAAATGACTTTGTTTATTTTATTCATATAGAGAGAATGTATTTCACAGTATTCTTTATGGTCTCAAATGTGTTAGAAATATCTTGTATGTCCTCTAAAACGGCAAGACTTCAGGAAAAGCAGGCCACACACAGGCCTGATCCATATGAAATAAAAGTTGTATTTTTTGGGGGGGCATTTTGGTATTTTAACCAATATTGGTGCAAATGGATTTCCATACTCTGGCCACTAAGCAAACTAACCAGTTGTGTGATCTTCTTTTGCAGCTGGGACAGTTATTGTCTGCCACGTGTAAGGAGCTATCTGGTCCAGATAGCAGGAGAACGGCTAAAGAATTATGGGAGGTGGTCGTACAGATATGCAGTGTTTCCAATCAGCACAAGCGGGGCAATGATGGCAGGATCAGTCTGATAAAGAACAGAGATTCTACAATGGGTATCATGTATCGGTATGTGACTGAGGTTTACATTTTATCTTTTTGTGCCAGGAGTTCATTATGAGAGATAGCTCATCCTTCAGGTGGGAAGGGCAAGAAGACTTATGTAATAGGTTAAAATTACTTCTGTAAAACTTTTTGTCCAGTTTGTTCAGATTTAATAGGCTGTACACTATATAAAATGTGTGTGTGTGTTCTTAGGATGTAATCGAAATCATGCTTTTTATTTTTTTTTCATGTTTACAGAAATTTTTTTTATATTTTCTTTTTTTTTTTTTTTATCTCTTTAATATTTTTTTTTTTTTCCTTTCCCAGGAGTGAACTACTTTTTTTTTTAAAGAAGTTACGTGTAAGTATGAAAGTTTTTGTGTCCGTTAAAAGTGCTTCTTTTTATTAATTTATTTATTGCATATTTTTTTTTTTCTTTTCTCTGTTTTGTTTATACTGTAATTATAGTTGTATTTGTATGACCTAACACAAGGATATTCCCATAGCAGCTTTTAGCCCTCTGCAACGTCTGTTACCTATACCTGCCACTTTTGCGTTTTATTTGGTAAAGGATTGTAGGAGTTTGTTTGCCCACAGCTGGAAGTCTGGTAATTATCCATCTTGGAATCTATTACTGGACTCTTCTAATCTTTGCAGAGTTTATACTATTACTCTTAAAGTCTTGCTAGAGACTAAAGAGGATAGATGCTATTCCTGGAATATTTACTTCTTTTACTCTCTAGCACTGTTAGTCTGCAGAAGAGGTTGTGTACTGCTTCTGTATTTGTGTAAAGCATTGGCCTCCTCCGTTAATTGATTGTTACTGCATAGATTAATGGAAGTATACAGAGCATATCAATGATTGATTCATACAGAAGAATGGTTATGGTCATATTTGTGACTGGTATGAGACTGTTTTAATTTATTATTTCTTTTCATAATCTTCTTTTTATTTTGTTTTCTTCAGCTAATCAGAATTTATTTTATGTATATTTAAGTTCAGCTATCATTCAGCATAACATTGTTGCACTTTCTTGATGCAGAAAATATCAACTGCATTGAGCATGCTAAATTGCAAAGAAATGTATTCATCTATTTTATATTTCTCTAAGACTGTATTGATAGGGGGAGGGCACTACTTGTACTATACTCTTGGAGTGTTCCTTTAATCACAAAAATACTTAAAGGGACACACCAGACTGAAGTTAACCTCCATTTTTTTAATGCATTGTGTGGATGGTTCCATTAAAAAAAGTTTGTTCTAGAACGTTTTGGGTTGTAATAGAACACCCCCATGATTTGCATATTCTTGCAGTGGACCATCTGTCCGCAAGGGGAATATTTAAGGTTTTGTCAGTCAGTTCTACTCCACTTATTTCTTTAAATTGGTCAGCCTGGTTTTATGGTGTGCAGTTCAGCAAGACAGAAGATTCAGTTATAAAAAAAATCTTGAATGTCACTTTAGTGAGGATTTTGTAGAAATTGTAACAGTACCACTTTAACCTTTCTAAACACTACATCAATTTGTTCCCAGTGCTGTATATGTACCTTTTAGTTGTTTTAAAAGTACACATATAGTATTTTTAATAGTTCATTCACTAAACTGTGAATTGAAAAACAATTAAATCACATAATTCAGGCTAATGTAGTCATGCTATGAATCCAGCTTTTACAGCCTGTAAATATGTGAATATCAAGATCTATCACCTAGTGAAATCATGACAGATGCCTTTGATGACATGTTTTGCTACCAGTATCCATTTCTAGCACTATTTGAGTCACACTACTGCTATGGTGCATATATTTCACCTGTTTGCCTCATAACATTGTGTGTATTTTCCAATTTGGGGTAAACCATCAAGTGCTAGTTTCCAATAGACCTATGATGAGCTAAGTTGGAACACAGTCCGATACATCTGTTTAATATGGTGGGTCTGCACATCTCTAAAATGCCTCAGAACTTGTGACCAGATCCAAAGACTCAAGAATTGGTTGACATTTTGATGTTGAGAATGAAATGTAAGCCATACTGTGCATATATTAGCCAGCTCATCATCCGTTTTCTGTTCAATAGAAAGCATGTAAAACTCACTTTATTTTCAGAAGTTTACGTCAGACATTTTTGGTATTCCATTACATGTCTTCTAGCCAGGTGCTAAACAGATTTTGGTGAGGCCAAGCACAATAAAGCTAACAGTGCATATAAAAAATGACAGTGTGCATCACCTGTATATCTCTGGCTGGACTTTGGAAAGTCCCCCTTTGGCACTGAAATGTGAGAAATTGTGTTTCCACAGCAATCCTAACGTTTTCATTACATATGTTTTAGGAACCGCTGGTTTTGACAACATTGCTGTCTCTCTTTGTCAAGCTCCATAATCTCCTGGTAGGTATGAGATGTGTTTTTAACTGTCGTTTAATCAATAAAAGTAGTAGATTTGTATGGACATTGTATAATTGTTTTTCTGCAGGAAGACATCGTGAATGATATCACCGCCGAGTACATTTCCATCTGGCCTTCAGCCATTCCAAAGTAAGACCTTCCCTTCTCATGTAAAATGTATAAATATATTTTAAACCTTATCACTGGTGGAGTTGCCATGTAAATGTCTCCAGTGTTTCCCCTGCACTTAGTGTGTACAGAGCTCTAGTGTCTCCCACTGCTAAGGACACATAGTCAATACGGAGCTCCAGTGCAACCGTGGCATATCATATATACAGATTTACGTTACCCCACTTTACACATAGTCTATACAGTGCTCCCTGCATGTTATCTATAGACGGCTTCAGTGCAACTGTGGTATATCATCTATACAGAAATACAGATTTACGTTACCTCACTTTACACATAGTCTATACAATGCTCCCTGCATTTTATCTATAGACGGCTTCAGTGCTTCTTACTGCACATAGTCTGTACCGAATATTAAAATCATTATTTCTGAATTTTAAGCAGTTTACCATCTTGGTTTAAAAAGAAAACAATCTAAATTTATGTATATGTTTTCCTCAGTGCTCTAATTTTCTTTGTTTTCAGCCCCCAGGCTGTAGATGTTGATGCCGTTTCTGTGACAGTGAAAGAACTGGTGACGTACACTTTAACAATAAATCCAAACAATCACTCTTGGCTCACTATTCAGGCTGATATATATTTTGGTATGCTAAGTTATTTTTCTGGCGGGGGGTGGTTCACTTTATTTATTTAAACAGAGTCCCTTTTTGTTTTGTTTTAAATGGTTTTTTATTTTGTTTGTAGTATGATAGCAGGTTCACAACAAGGAGAAAATTAAATGTGGCGTTGCCTGCGCAGAGGCTCATTTTGAAATATATGAGTTAGGGTACATGGGCCTACGCAGAGGCCTGTTGTAGCTTTACAGTATAACATCAGTCATTAACACTTCATGAGCATTCTAATGCAGTGCTGATTACGTACGTTGCGGATTGCGTAATGAGGCAATTATTAACCCTATATATGCAATTTGCCCTGCAGAGTAAATGCAGACTTTAGATGACTGACCCCGTAGGGTGCATAATAACCTGTGCAGAATCATAAACATCAAATAATATGAGCATAACTGAATCTAGTTCAATTACCAAACAGTCACTCAATTTATCATCATATATAACGCATTACTTCTGTATATGCAGTGGCTAAGTAGCATTATATCCGCTGCATACCAATGCTTGGAGAATATATATGTATATCTATGTTCTCCTGGACCATCCTCTTAGCATGGCAGCTGATTTGTGTAAAACGTGTAGCAAACTGGGGCGTTAACCGCAATCCTTAATCATGTGTAATCAATTTCCCCTGCAAAATAACCTATGCCTGTAGTGTACCTTATAGAGCATATTCAGTTTTAGGCCAAGGTACACACATGTAAGTATTTAACATTTAATTCTGCTATCAGGTGTGTACGGTTGCTAGATTAGTAATGAGTGTAAAGGATTACTTTAAAAAATAACACTACAACTATAAATGCTGTATAGAAGCTCAAACCGTTGTTTAAGCGTATGGTAGGGTTAACGTATTTGGCAGAAGTATTATATTAATCAGGTATCTTGAAGCGAAGATAAAGCTTATCCATGGTCGTTATAGCTTCTTCTGGTTAATTACAGAATAGGTATGCCATGAAATTAATGTAGAAACATAAAAAATGAAAATAAAAATTAAATACATAATAAAAAAATAAAAAAAAAACTTCAGTAACAAGGTGTATCCTAATCTGGGTCTATGAAACCATAATAGGGGAGTCTCTCCACTGGAGGTGGCGTTGTGGTGCCCGGTGGTAAAGAATGTCCAGCGTGAGGTCAGTGGCCTCCTGTGAGGTATCTGTGCGGGCTTTCCTCTGCTGTGTCCTCTTGCAGGCTTATGCCTGGAGTGCATATGATTGCCAAGCTGGTCACTCATTGCATGGTCCCCCCAGCTCCCCTGGTGTGACTGTTTCCCTCCAGGCCTGCTTCGGCCGGTCATTCGAGGGTTCCACAATGCTTTGGGCACTCAGGGACGTCAGCAGCCCGGCAGACTCCCCCGCCTGAAAAGTCCTCGGGCCCCTCGTCCCCTGCACCTCCCCAACTCCTGCAGTTCCCCGTCAAGCTCCAGCCCCATTAGGCCTCACCCCTCTCCGGCCTCTTGCATGTCGCCGGCACTTGTCTCCCTGGCCACCGGTCTGCCGGGGGTACAACTTACCCAGACACCATAGGGCTCACAGAGTCAGGGCCAGGCCTCCCCGGACCACCACCAAATCCAGGGGTTAGGGCCGGCTCTGCGCCGCCCGGTGGAGTCCGTCTGTGGGATCCGCCACCCCTAAGGGTCCAGGCGTCCCTGCGTGGCTCCCAGTAGTGAGCGTGTTCCGCGCCCATCTTGACTCCACGTGAGAAAGGGCTCCGCCATGTTTGGGTTTTCTGCCTCCAGTCTCCAGAGAACTGACTCATGGAGCGGGATCACCCCCGCTAGCCTGGTCCCTCTCTCTCGTCTGGGCTCGCTGCTTCTGCGTGTAGGCCTCATGGGTTCATCGTGCTCCGGCAGGGCAGGCTGCTCGGTGTCGGTTTGGCAGGTTGTGCTCCTGTGCCTCTCCCCGCTTGGTGCTTATGTCTGCCCCGGCTTCAGGTTAGCTTTTAGTGCTGTATTTCAGTGTATTATAGCGATTCAGAGCCGGAGCTGGCATGGATGGCTGCTGCTCAGCTCGGCGGCCCGGCCCGGCCCCGCCCCCTTCACCCCCTTTTGTTTTGCACAACATGATGAAATCTAACTTTCTCATTATCCATAAAAGTACTTATATGGGTGAACAAGAACTGTTTGTCTCAGATCATTCTTGCATTCAGCATCGCTGAATTATCACATAGACACTGTCCGTTTGGGGGTTCCTAAAGTTTCAATGTGAATGTTCAGCCACTTAAAGAACTTATTGATCTGATGCAGGAACATTGCACTGTACTCCAGATCTCTTTACACACAGAGCAGGTACTGCATGCTCACACCATACAAGATACTTGAATGGATAAGGGATGGTTCTGGCGTGTCTGCAATCTTAGTTCATTGCAACATTACCACTAAAATAAACAGTAGTGGTTATAGTACCTGTGTGTTTTGTGTGTATTGTTTGGGGGGAGGGGTTATTATTTATATGCTTAGGAACAAATACATACAAATATTGCTAATTTTATAAATGGAGCACATGGAAATATCACAAATATCACAAATACTTTATTCTGTTAATGTTTAATAAATAAAGTAGAGTAGAAGACAGATTTGTTTGAAAGTTCATAATGCCTTACCGGTTTCCCACATTGACTTTTGTGTCAAGAACAGTTAAGAGCATCTTACCATCACATCATATTGCCAAAGAAGCGGTTATTTCAAAGTATACCTACAAAAGACGTATCTCTAGTGCTGTGAAACGTTTTGGCAAATATCAATAATCAATTATTAAAAAAAAAAACGGGGTCTCATTGCAGAGTAAGTCATTATCATACTCCATATGTTCAACCAAAAGTTAAAAGATTATTATAAACGTTCTAGGAAATGTTGCTTTTTACTGAATATACCTGTGATGAAGCACTAGCCATAAAATAAGCAATGCGAGTGCACTGCTAACCTAGAGAGCAGATTATTGACATGGATTGCTTGTGGCCAGCAGCAATGTAATGGATGAAGGAAGGATGGGACTGAGGTACCTATTATCAAGTAGCAAATCCCAGAGCATTCTGGGTTACCCAAACATTCCAATTGATGTATCCGCTAAACAAACATGTCGGGGAAGGATTGTACTATATGTTCATACTAGGAACATATGTGTGTATGTCCAGATTTTTGGTTTACACCTTTCGTTAATGTCAATCTGATCACCTGGGAGTCATTGGCATTAAATTGCAGCCCAGATGCAAATTCCTGGATTTAAATATAGTTTTAGCAAGCCATGTGTAGAACTATAGTTAGCAAGAATGGCTAGGCTTTGTTGCAGGGTAAAAATCGTGTTTGGTCAGGGTTATATACAGCGTATATTTAGACCTGCATTTTGCATTTCTATTTTAAGGTGGTGCCTCTTACTTACTTTTCCTTTCTTTCACTTTACAGCCTCCAATCAGTATTCGGCTGCTTTAAATTACTACCTCCAAGCAGGTGCGGTGTGTTCTGACTTTTTTACTAAGCAAGTTCCACCTGAAGTTTATACAGACCAGGTGAGTCCATGAAATATACAGCTGCATTGCGCAAGGGACACTGCTATGTTTTTACTGCTACGGTTTATTAACAAAATACAGCGCTGTAGTGAATTGAGAATTGAATTACTACATTTTATCTAAAATAGCTGATTAAAAACTCCAACTCTGCTATAGTAACAGCTTGGTTATTGTAGCCTAAATTGTGCAGTTCAGTTCACTACAATTCAGTATCTAGTATATCACCTGCTGTGTCTTTCGATTTGTGATATTTCAATTTTTTTGCCAAAAGAGGATTAAATGACACGTTTCTGGGTTGACTTGTAAATGGTTATTTAATGCCTAACAAGGCTTCTCACAAAATTGGGAATCTTGGGGAATTCACAAGGACTTTTTCAAGATTGGGTCAAAATATATAAAATGGGAAAAATAGATGTTTTGTTTTTTGTCCTATCCCAGCTGTTTTGGTCTGATTTACAGTCCCCTGTTGGAGTCCCAATGATTCAAAGTTCAGTAAATAACTCTGTCTATTTCTTGTTCCTTTTTATTAAAAAATCCTTGTTATGATAATCCTCATCCTCACTCAAAATGGGGAAAACCAAAATGCAAGTTCATGAAATAAAATATATTGTCTGACATGCACTTTGAGACATAATGGAGTTTTAGAATTCAAAGATTCATCGTGATGGAATGTTACCTATTTTTAAAAGAAATCTGCAGGCTTTAAAAAAGAAGTGAGAGCACTGTGCAGATTAATAGACTATCCCATTGTACAGCTCTACAGAAGTTGCTGGCGCTATAAACGCTAAAATAATAATAAAAATAAGTTTTATTACCTTACCAAATTTGCTTCATTTATGTTATGTATTAATCTGAAAACACACATCACAATGCCCTCAGCTCCCACACCCACCCATCTAAGCCGATTTCCTGATATTGAACCTGGAGCTACAAAGGGCTTAGGTATTTATCAATGATAACCACAAAACCAGTGCTGTGGAATCCGTAGACAAAGCATTTTATTCCGACACTTCAATTTGTTCTCCCTGGCTCCTTCTATGTATTTATATCACAATTACTGTATTACAATTTACCATATATGCCTGCGTATCAGTCAACCCTTTAAGCATAAAAACTCCCCAAAACTACTCCAACTTTGACTCCACAGCCATGCCCAAAACTTCGTATATCCTGGTTACTGAGATGAAAATTCATGGTCGGTTGCAGGAGCCATTGGTGGCCAGGCAAAACTTGTTTAGCAATGAAAATAAAGAAGCTGTAACCAGTATTTAATCATTATCTAAAACACTAATATTTAGCCCCATAATCTTTCCCATTTTCTTGCTTCACAGGAAATAAACACCCTGAACAAATATACAACATATGTTTAATATAATTTGACCTCATATTCATGCTTTGTTTGCCCCTTTGCATGCATGTTGTCTGCAGCATAACGTAAATCCCTAAAGCCACACTTCACATTTTTTCACAAATGTCTACCTAAGAGGACAGTGAAGGGCTGTGGCTCAGAGATACATTTGAAACTGCTCACTATGATCTGGGTACGAATACTCTGAGCTCTTCTAGTAAGGAAGCTGCTTTGCCAAAAGTGGAGGCGTGGCTAAGAGGGAGGAGTTGCACTGCAGAAAGCTCCAAAATTTCTTAGCAATACTAATCCTATGCAAATAAGTTGTGAAGGTACCCGGTGTGTTCAAAGAGTGTCCTTTTAGGCTGCTTATAGGCTGTCTCTTATCCTATTGATGACAAGAGTATTTTATATTTCCTCCTTTGATCATTCAAATATTTGTATGACATGTTCTTGCTGTGCCCTTACTCGTGATAACACAATCCAGGACTGAGTTTGTGAAGGTTGTGGTTAGCCTCATTCACCAAATAGTCTAGTAACTGTCTCAATCACTGTGTAAAGCTGCAGTATGGCTACCACCTTATTTATCAGTTTAATTCATCATATCACATAAATACTGGGGGGGGTAGTAATCTCCCGCTGTACAATGTTTTGTAGGATAAGATCAGAATCTTAATCCTTATTGTCAGAGCCTCTTCTTTAGAAAGGGAAATAATAATTTATATACACACACATAAGAATATGAAGTTCTTCTGTGCGTATATAAATTATTCTTTACCTTCCTAAAAAAAAATCCTCTCTACAACCATCTGTCTGGCCTTTTATAGACTGGCTTTCCTTTTTTTTTTTTAATCGACAGGTGATTAAAAGAATGATCAAGTGCTGTTCTCTGCTTAACTGCCACACACAAGTGAGTATCTAGAGATATTGGGGGGTGACTGTGTTTTGTTTTTGTCTTCAACACAACTTTGCTCTACAAAATATCTAAACTTTCAAATGAAAGTCATTTTGAGAGATTTTTAAATATCTACCAACCCCCCTTAATAATTGGTCCTGGGGAAACTAACTGACTGACACCAAAACATTTTCATAGTCTTAAAGTAAATAACAATACAGCCTTAAGTGTGCAAACAAAATCTACAATAAAATGATCAAATACTTAGTCCAAGAAAAGACTGTTCACTTTGCTCCCACTTTCCCTTTGAGATAAATAAGTTGGTTTTGAGTTGCAGTTTGGGCACTTGGGCCAACACTTGCCTAGGTTATCAATGTTTGCACATCTCTGAGTGTCTTTATGGTGAATTAGCTACATGCATCATCTGTGTACCACGTAATCCAAATTGTCTGCTTAAAGCTCACAGTATGGGCTATCAAACTGGTTTCAGTGGTCTTTTATTAGTAAACTAGTATTTGTGAATTACGTAATCTGTTTTGTTTATTTTCTTTACAGGTGGCTATACTTTGTCAGTTTCTTAGAGAAATTGACTATAAAACAGCATTCAAAGCTCTGCAAGAACAGAACAGGTAATACTGTACTCTGGAAAATGGGGTTACAACAATCTGTACACTAATTCCACTCACCGCTTAGAGCTCCTCTTGTAGAGTAGTGAGAATGACCCTAACCTTTGGCATATTGTTGAGTTCTGTGAATCTTATGATACTCAGGCAACCAAATGTCCAACAGCCAGAGTGCCAAATGGATTAAGTGATGTAAAGAAATACGCTTAGCACCTCCTTAACACGTTCATTCTAACAATGTCTTATTCAGACATTCTTTTTCAGGTCTTTCCTCTGCCTGGAGTCATAAAACATTATATGAGTAAACACCCTTTGATGGTCAAAATACATTCTTTGGGTTTGTTTGTTTGTTTTTTTTTAACTTTTGTGGGCATTTCAGTTGGACCTAAAATCATTTAAACTTTTACAAAACAATGACAAAATCTTACTAGTGACAGTTCTACTTTAAACTGGTACAGAGAGGAAGTGATCAAATGAGAATTCCCGATTAGAGAGTGAGATATAAGCTTTTAGTTTTACAGTCAAAGGAAAAGTTGACATGTCCAGCCTTTTTGATTCATAGCAAAATCCTTGATTATCAATCCTGTAATCCTCTAGAAACAATTATATATAATGCTCTAGAAAATGGGTGAGCTGTAGCATATAGAGATTTGCAATTCTTTCAGCTGTGAACCCTGGTTTTGGTGGCTGGCAGTAGTTGCTTAGTCAGGTTCTTTAGTCATTTGGAATTCGGAATCAGAAAGATCTGCTCAGTGTATATGGATTAAGTGAATATTACATCTACTACTGTGAATTGTTCTAGGCTATATTAAAGACAAACCCTGGCAGTTATTGAATAAACCATATGGGGGGAAGTTTTTACAAGTTCTGTAAACGGATGTTGGTGCAAAGTTCTAAACATGGAGCCATCACCATAGAAACTGGTAGAACGGTCCTGGTGATTCTTAGTTTCCTTCATCATTTCTCTACTTCTAGAACTTTGCACTATTTTTATGCTTGTGAAACTTTTCTAAATCCCACCCAAAGTTCACAGGTTTTCAGATTTGCCAACAGGCGCAAATGTGATAATATCCTGCTATATACCTAGTAGCCTTTAATCCTTGTCCATGTTTGAAGAACAACGGTGTAATTAATCTTGACGTAATCAGCTATGTGGATAGAAATGTTATATTTTGTGTTTTGTTTTTTCCCCCCCCACAGTCATGATGCAATGGATTCTTACTATGAATACATATGGGATGTTACTATTCTGGAGTACCTCACTTGTATCCTTTTTAATGTAGAATGATTATGGATTTTGGATATAGTTTGTGTGATTTTGAAACCGAACTAAAGTAGTAGCCCAGAACAGTGATTATAGAACTTAATGTATCTGAAAGCTTGCCATATAAAGGGACTATCCATCTGTCAACATACATTGGTGAAAGCTAGAACGATATAATTATTGTTAATATAATTTATACAACGTGAACATATTCCATTGCAGTTTACTGTAAGGAAATCAATGTGCTTAGACTGGTGACTGGTTTTAATTTATTTCTGTAATTTTTAATTAATTTTTAATCCATCGATGCAAATGCATAACTTTTTCACTTTTCTACCATACTAATTTCTACACCAGATTTGCCAATTAAAAATACAAATATACTAAATAAATAGCTAATCAGTAGGAAAGACACTTGCATTGAATTAAATGTTCTAACCATCTAAGGAGAATGTATTGGTGAATTAAAATGTTACTGGCCTGTTCTCAATGGAGGATTTATAAAAATTGATTAGAAAATTACCCATTCAGGATAAATGCCGGGGAATTGTTTACCTTTCCTCTATATTGCTCAGGAGCTTCACATAATTATGAGCGCAAAATAAAATGCCAATAAAGTGTCAGTCTGCATGGACCTGAGCAATGTCTCACAAACTTTTTTTGGCATGGCGACTCGAAATTACCCCGACCATCCAGACCATTCCTTGCTTTAGTCCTGATCGCTTACAGGTTCACATATACACTCACGAATACATAGCTGTTTAATTTTCCTCAATAAAGGAAGGCTGGTTGAGTGTGATTGTGTGTGATTGCTGGCTAGGAGAGAATGCCAGAGAGAGGGAGAAATAAAGCGACACACAGAGGAGAGCCAAACAATCTGACAGTAAGAGTGGTGGGGTGGGTAGAGTTTCTGATTTTAATCCACTGCTCCTTCAAACATCTACTCACCTCCTCCCCTTCTTCTCATTGCCATTATTTACTTTCCCCCTAGCCCCTGGTTCCCCTCTTCTGTTCCTGCATGGCTTTCCTACATCAAGTAATATTCCACCTCTAATTCTGCAAATTCAACATTTCAATTAATCCACCCTTGACCTCAAGAGCCTCAAAACTTTTTTCACTTCCTCCCTTGGGCTATTCCAGTGGACTAATTACAGTATATGTAGCTGGCAGTACCTTCAATCTTATTTTTTTCTCTGTAACACTCCATTTCCTCTCTAAGATCACCTCCTCTTATCTTTTTTGTTCTTGAGAGCCCCTTCACCCAACATTCTGAGCCTGGAGAAACCTGAATTATCTTGACCTCCATCAACTGATTCTCAACTCTGATCCATCCCTACTTTCTCCCGTCCCTCTCTGCCCATCTCCTCCCATACCTCAGCCCTGTACACTGCAGCCCGCACCAAAAATACACCTCAAGAAGGATATGCGTCCAACCATGGCATACAAAGTAAACTTTCTATCTACAGAGATGCTCCCATTCATCTGAGCGCTGCTGGAGGAAATTTCACACCTTGTCAAACTTTCTGCATTACAAATTCATCTTGTGTTTGTACACTGCATTCTTCACCCCTGCTAAACAATCATTTCCTCTTATGATCCCAGGTGTCTCTTTAATACCTTCAACTCTTTTCTTTGCTTTGTTCTGATCACCTCCAAACTAACCTTTCGGCCAATAGCTTTGCATGCTATTTTACTGACAAAATCAACCAGTTAAGGAAATAATTATTCCCTCTTCATTTCTCTCTGTCTCCATTGCACTTGGACAGTGCGTTTCCTACCCTTGAGGCCTTCTCCCCGTCTACTGAACAGGAGATGGCACGCTTCTTTCCTCTCATTCCACCACTTGTCCACTTGATCCTGTCCCATCTCACCTCATCAGATCTCTGATCAGATCTCATCCTTAACGCATATCTTCAACCGCTCTCTTTTTTCTGACGTTGTCCCCTTTCCCCTTAAACATGTTACTGTCCTACCCATTCTGACAAAGCCATCTCTTGATCCATCTTACCCTTCTAATTACCGTCCAATACCCATGCTCCTCAAAGCTTCTGGAACGACTTGTCTTTACCTGTCTGGCATTCTTTCTCAATTCCAACTCTCTCTTTAACCCTCTTCAATAGGCTTTCCAACCCGTCCATTATACTGAGACAGCTCTGATTAAAGTAATAAACAATCTACTCGCTGCTAAATCCAAAGGCCACTACTTTATACTAATTCTTCTAGACCTCTCTGTTGCCTTCGGCACATTGATCATCTCCTTCTTTGACAAATTCTTCAATCCCTATGTCTCTGTAACACTATCCTCTTGTGGTTCTCGTCCTATCTTTCCAAACATTCATTCGGTGTCTCCATAGTTAATGCTGTTGCCAGGCTCTTTTTTTTCTCTCGCATTGCACTTCTCACACCTTGCCCCTCTTTTAATTCTTACATTGGCTTCCTGTACCCGATTGGAGTCAATTTAAAATTCTAAACTTTACCTATCAAGCTTTAAACAACTCTAACCCCTGTTACATTTATTCACTAATTCCTAGGTATGCCCCTTCTCGGTCTCTCTGCTCTATCGGTGACCTTCTCCTGTCCGCTGCTCGCACCCATACTGCAAACTCGCACTTGCAGGACTTCTCGAGGGCAGCTATTTTCCTTTGGTACAGTCTGTCAACCACATCAGACTCTCCACTAGTTTTCAATCATTTAAGAAGTCCCTCAAAACCCATCTTTACAAAAAAAGCTTATAGAGCTCCTTTTCTGCTACTCTCCCACATTGCTGCTTGTTTGCTATCCTCCACGCTGCCCTTCCTATTGTGTTTTTACATTCCACCGCGTCTAGATTGTAAGTTTTTTTTGTTTGTTTGTTTTTTATAGTAGGGTCCTCGTCAATTTATTGTTCCTGTAACATTTTGTAATTGTCTCATGTATGGTTTATTTTCCCCCTTTATAATATTGTACAGCACTATGGAATAAGTTGGTGCTAAATAAATGCCAATAATGGTAGTAATAATAAAACCTTAGGTAACCACACTGTGCTTGTCCGATCCAACTAAAAGTGGAAACCGTTTTTTCATGTAGGATGTAGTCACAGCCAGGTGATGTATAGCTTGGGCTGCATGAACAAAGACCAAAGTGATTTAATTCTTAAATGGCAGAGTGGAACAGTGAGACTCCAGGGGCATGATCTAAACACCAAAACCAGTAAATTAAAGGGACACTACAGGCATCAAGACAACTTCAGCTTAATGAAGCAGTTTTGGTGTATTGATCATGCCCCTGCAGTCTCACTGCTCAATTCTCTACCCTTTAGTAGTTAAATCACCTTTGTTTTTTATTTATGCAGTCCTAGCCACATCTCTCCTGTCTGTCACTGACACAATCTGCATGGAATTAAAAAGTTTAATTTTCAATCAGATGTAACTTTCTTTAAAAGTTTGTATCTCATGCTCTCTAAATTGTACTTTTAATCACAAACAGGAGGTTCCTGCAGTGTTTAGCAAGCTACTAACAGAGCAGGAGATAAGAAATTCTAAATTAAACAGAATTTGCAATAAAGAAAGTGTAAACATTAGATGACTCTTTACAGGAAGTGCTTAGGAAAGCTGTGCACGTCACATGCATGGAGGTGTGATTAGGGCAGCATAAGCAAAGTGATTTAACTCTGTCATAAACTAATCAATAGGATTCCCAGACGTTTCAATAAAACCTGTAGATTTCTTTGTGGATAGTGCATATTAACCAATGGGTTGCTTCTGCTGAAGGGACACTATAGGCACCAAACCAACTCTAGCTTAATGAAGCAGTATTGCGGTACCGATCATGCCCATGCAGTCTCACTGCACAATTCTTTGCTATTTAGGTGTCCTATACACCTCCCTGCATGTGACTTGCACAGCCTTCCTAAACACTTCATGTGAAGAGACATGTAATGTTTACACTGTCTTTATTGCGCATTCTGTTTAACTTAGAATTTTTCTCTTACTCTGTTATTAGTCTTCTAGCCCCTGCAGGAGATAAAAACCAAAGTTAACATCACATTGAAACTTAAACCCTTTTTTCATGCAGGCAGTGTGTCAGAGATGTGGCTAGAGCTGCATGGACAGAAACAAGTTATTTTTAACTCTTAAATGACAGAGTATTGACCAGAGAGATTGCAGGGGCATGATCTATATACCAAAACTGCTTCATTAAGCTAAAGTTGTTTTGGTGACTATAGTGTCTCTTTAACTCTGCTGTGTAAAACATTTTTGTAGAAATTGCAATCTTTTCATTGCAGGATTTAACACACCTCCAGTGGTTGTCACCCTGACTGCTACTAGAGGTACTTCCCCTGTGAGAACGGATTGTCAGACTCTGTTTTCATTCAAATGTTGGTGCAGTTAGGTAATTTGCTATTCATCCACACTAGCCTACTTCCCTATGGGAAAGGATTAGATTGCAACTACGATCATCAGTTTTGCGCAGCTACAGCAAAATGTCCAATTTTCAGCCACGTTGCCTAGACAGTACTGGCTAAGCTATTTGATATTCATTTTAAAAGAATATAAAGTATTATATCAAAAAGGTTAACACAGGATAAAGGTGACTTGTGATGTTTTATTCAATGGTGTATGTGCTAGAAGTGACTGTTTGTTTTCCTTGTGCACTTCAGATTGTAGTCACCAAATGATCTTAAGGTCATAGGAAATAAAACAAGTAGCAATCATATATGGGTTTAATAGAATGCCTAAAATAGTACACAAATTCTAGAGCTCCCTTCTCAGTCTCTCTGCTTGTGACCTTTTTCTGGCTGTACCCTTACGGCTAACTCGCGCTTGCAGGACTTATCACTGGCGGCTCCCTTTGGAACAGCCAGCTTACCCCCATCAAACTCTCCCCTAGTCTTCAATTGTTTAAGTCCTTCAAAACACATAGGTTCAGAAATGGTTATGGACTTCCAGAGTAACCTATCTATACTTATCCAAATCTGGCTCTTGCTCTCCTAGAATCACACTTCACTCACCTCCAGCTCTGCGACTTTTCTACCTTGTTTGGTGACTGTCACTCTTGCTGCCCTATTGTGTGTTTGTACCCTACCTCATCTAGAGTATGCTTGTTTGAGCAGGGTCCTCATCTTCCTATTGTTCCTGTGTAATGGTCTCATTTATTGTAAATATCCCCCCCCCCTTTCATAATATTTTAAAGCACTGCAGAATTAGTTTATACTATATAAATATTAGATTATAAAGGGAATCAATTCTAACAAACACCCCTTAATTCTACATATATTGCACCATGTATTAATGGATTTTAGAACATGGCAATAGTTAAATTTTTTTACTATTTTTAGTTCTCTTCGGTTAAATCTGCAAAGAGCATTACAAGACAGGACTGGTGCCCAAGTCATAGAACAGTTATGTTCTAAAATATAAAGGGCATCATTTTTGTATTAGTAGGCACTGACATAGCATATCCAGTTTTACTTTAACTAGATTTCAGATCTTCACCATAAAAGAGGAGAGATGGATAAAAGGCAGATAGCGGTGAGTACAAAGCAAGTTTTAATAGCAAGTTGTGTGTATATATATATATATATATTTATATAAAAATTTTATTTGCTAGAGGGGCACTACAGTAGTCTATGTATTTAATTTCAATGGGTATTGGCTACTGTTGAGTGGGTAGGTTTTTTTTTTTATTTCACTTCTATCCTAGCTTGCAGGGTTTCCCTTTTTGCTCCAACTCATGTCATCTTGGCTTTGATTTAAATCAGGTATTAGTTGGAAAAGCAAACCGTTAAACAATTGCATTACAACCAATACAAACCTGTGCCCATAACCTATGTATTTTTTATATAAATACTGGGTCTCTCACATGTTCTGATTTTGTCAGTATCTCCATTTAAACTGAAAATGCTTAAATCTTGGATGATTGGCAACCACTGTATTTTATACCACTCTTACCCTTAGTTGAGTAAGATCTCCAAGCTGCAACACTGGCTCTAGTTTAAAAAAGGACAATCCAGGTATGGTCTAACCCAACTTATTAGCTGCATGTTAGTGACGAGACATGGCACAGAATTAACAACTCTGTGGGGGGTAAACACATTACTTAGTTGGAAATCGATCCATTATCTTCCCACTTTGTGAAGATTCTATCTGGTTATTATTGCCATTTATATAGCGCCAACAGATTCCGTAGCACTTTACAATATTATGAAAGGGGATTTAACTATAAATCGGACAATTACAAATAAACTTACAGGAACAATAGGTTGAAGAGGACCCTGCTCAATCGAGCTTACATTCTATAGGAGGTGGGGTGTAAAACACATTAGGACAGGAATGTGCAATCAAATAAGGTGGGCTGCCCTTTAGGAGAGGGCAAGAGACAGGTATGTGAGGTAGGGGTTAGTCTTGGAGGCCATAAGCTTTCCTAAAGAGATGGGTTTTAAGGCACTTCTTAAAAGATGCAAGACTAGGGGAGAGTCGGATGGCGGTAGGCAGGCTATTCCATAGGAAGGGAGCCGCCCGCGAGAAGTCCTGCAAGCGCGAGTTGGCCGTACGGGTGCGGACAACGGACAGGAGGTGGTCACGGGCAGAGCGGAGAGACCGAGAAGGGACATACCTGTGGATCAGTGAGGAGATATAAGAGGGGCTAGAGTTGTTCAGTGCTTTATAGGTGTGAGTTAGTGCCTTGAATTGACTCCTATAGCACACAGGAAGCCAATGTAAGGACTGGCAGAGGGGTGAGGTGTGAGAGAACCGACTAGAGAGGAAAATCAGTCTAGCAGCAGCATTCATTACAGACTGTAGGGGTGCAGTACGGCTTTTGGGAAGACCAAGCAGGAGAGGGTTACAATAATCCATGCGTGAAATTATTAGAGCATGGACAAGCTCCTTGGTAGTATCTGGTGCAAGAAAGGGGCGGATGCGGGCTATGTTTTTAAGATGGAATCTACAGGATTTGGCAACATGCTGGATGTGAGGCTCAAAGGTGAGACCAGAGTCAAGTATGATGCCAAGACAGCGCGCTTGCAAGGATGGGCTGATGTTGGTACCACAAACTTGAAGGGGGAGCGAGAGAGGAGGATCAGTATTAGGAGGAGGAAAGACAAGGAGCTCAGTTTTTGAGAGATTGAGTTTCAGAAAGCAGGAGGACATCCAGTCAGATGGAAGAAAGGCAAGCAGTGACACGTTGCAGGACAGCAGGGGAGAGGTCCGGGGTGGAGAGATATAGCTGGGTGTCATCAGCGTACAGGTGGTAGTGGAAACCAAATGAGGTAATAAGTTTGCCAAGAGAGGCAGGTTAAGAGCTATTAATACTAGTGCTCTCTTGCACTTGAAGTATTTAATATATGGTTATGGTAATGAAATGGTAGAAGTCATTGTGTTCCAGTGGTCATTCCTCTCCTATTGTCTTCATAGATTAAAGCCATTGGGCAGACTGAGCTGAATTCCAGTAACCCAGAGGAGGTGCTGCAACTCGCTGCTCAGAGACGGAAGAAGAGGTTTCTCCAAGCAATGGGCAAGCTCTATTTCTGAAGCTAATGGCACCAGCCCCTGTACAGTGTTTATAGATATTTACAAGAGACCAAAATAAATCATCATGTTTACTTTAATACATATTTACATTTGTGCACACGGTATTCCTCCTAGAGGTGAAGTATACATTTACAGAACATATTTACATATTGTACAGAACATTTGTCTAAAAACCATTTGGCAGTGTGAAGCCAGGGCCAAAAATAAAGTTACCATTTTTCACAATTAAAAGCTTTGCTAACAACACTAAGGAAAACAAAGGTTTGGAATGCCACATCAATACTTTAAGCATCTGCTGGGTGGGGAACCAAAATAAAACCTGCAATCAGGGCAAGACCACCCTAAGCTGGTAGATTTCATTAACCTTTTATTTGCAGTAGGGTTTCACAGTTTCAATTAAATCTCATCCCAAAACTTGCAGCTTTGACTTCAATATTAGCTTAAAATAAAGCTATAAAACACAATAAAAACATGCTCATTGTTAATTTATCATACACTAACAGAGCCAAGATCTTAAGGTTACATGAGGTTCTTTAGCAAGATTAAGACCCTCCTGGCTGTTTAACAGATGGACACTGCCTAGAACTGGATTTTAACAGTAAATTAAAAATGCAACAGGTTAAACATAATAGCACACTTTTAGGTGGACAGTTTTATTGTCAAACTTCCCTACAGATCCCAGTTTAAAAAAAAATAAAAAATTATATGACCCCCACACAGGCAACATTCTAGCACACACCCAGGATAAATCGTAAGACCATTATATAATTAAAAAAAAAAAAAAAATTTAAATAAATTTTAAATTGTATGTAGGATCCACTGGTCACAGGCACCTGTGAAGCTAGAAGCACCTGCAAATTGTTTACCTCCACTGAGCTAAATCATGCAATGCTAGCTCATTGGCTGAAAGAGTCATCTGAGCACACTCAGTGAATGAGCCAAGTTCTGCACAGCCATCCTAGATCACAGCGCATCCATTAAAAGTTGTCAAATAGTTTGACTACTTATGGTGTAAAGGCATCATTAACTACAGCAGATAGTGTTCCTTTAAAATCAAATAAACTCCATAGGCAGGTAATAAAGAGCGGAATCATACCCTCTTTCAACTTAAATGCAGCAGTCATTCCAAAAATTTGCAATCTAGTATTTCACATAAGTTATGAACACATGTAGGAATATCTTCGTACAGACAGTTGTAGCATTTGAATATAAAAATCAGAGCATTAACAGTTGTAGCAAATATTACATCATAAAGATTTGCAAATAACAGCTGCCATTTAGTATAAAACCCAAAGACTATGCTGTAGGGCAGTGGTTCCCAACCCAGTCCTCATGTACCCATACCACCACCCCTCCCCTTGACATAACATGGTAATCCTGGAATGGTAGGGGGTACTTGACTCTGTTGGAAACCCCTGCTCTAGTGGCAGGGGTGCCCAAAAAGTAGATCCCCAGATGTTTTAAAGCTACAAACATCCATGTTGCCTTGTCACTCTAAGACATGCAAAGCATGAGAGTTCTAGTTCTACAACATCTGGGGGATCTCACTTTTAGCCAGAGAATCATTTGCTACTTTCCACTTTAAGCAATCACCGTGGAGGCCAAATTAGATGTTAATTGCTCCAATTTGTAACAATTACTTAATACATAGCAAATGCAATATATTTAAAAAAAAAAAAAAAATTAAAAAGGCAATGCATGTAACCCTTTGGCTGCAAGGGTCATGTGGCAAATTCCTGGCACTTTATAGGTTAACTACACCCATGCAAGAACCCTCCATACCGTTTAAGCCTGTACAGTTAAATGGCACCCTCCAAAAATACATCTCAAATTAAAATAGGATTAAAACAAATTCCTTTTATACGCTGCATTTAAAACAAGACATTGCCAGCACCTGGAAACCATGCAATGTTATACCGAGAAGGTGAGAGGGGAGATTTAGTTCCCCCCTTAGCAAAGAAAGCAGCACCATACCAGCTATATGATAGAGACAAAATAATTTAACCAGTCATTTAAACATCCTTTCTTGGTTAAGAGAAAAAAAAAAAAAAAAACTGGCCGTGTCCAACAAGAATCACAGGGGGAGACCGAGAAACTAAGCCACACAAGGTGATCACCCTTGGAAGCAAATGCAGTGTTTTTGCCCAATTCCCATGGAGACTACACTACATCTGTAAGGAAAGCTCTGGTGTTCAAGTGACAGAACACAACTTTAAGGCAGTACAGCAAACCAAGGGTAGAAGCAATATGCAGAAACCTGCATGTATTTCAGGTTCTTTTGCTGATAAGGCAGGTGTATAACCATCAGTTTATAGGATTAGAGCAGGGCACATTGGCAGGTGTTTAATTTTTTTTTGCAGGGGTAGGGGGATAGAAATAAAATTAAAGTGACAGCTCATCCCAGCAACAGATGTGAGTCCAGAAGAAAGTGTTAAGAGTCCAAAATTTGACAGAATTCATATTGTTAAAATAGTAACCTTTTAAAAATTGAGCTGCCTGTATAGCCAAGTTCCTGGACCCAAGAGTAGGGAGTACAATACTGCAATAAATAAGTTAGCAAACTAGAGAGTGCAAGACAGGGCTCCTGCATGAAAATTGCCACATATTCCAAAACATCCAGGAGACATCTCGTTGTCCAGTAGACCGTAAAGCTTCACACAAGAGTTGATGACAAAAAGGAAGTAGAGACATCCAACTAGAATATTTTATAGAGTAATTTTCTCTGTACTTTTGGGTGGTGTCAAGATACCTCCGACTGAGAGTGGAGATTGTCCATCAAGCAGAACAGTAACTCTGTGTGCTCCTACTTCATCCTACGTGACAGAAGGTTTAAAAAAAAAAAAAAAAAGTTATATTTTTCTTAAGTGTATATTCAATTCCATCACCTACCATCATTAAAGTACAGTGACGATTCAGTAATCCTTATTTAAAAATCAATTGGAAAAGTCAAATATTTTAGTGATGCCAGCATGCTTTGGTTATGATACAAATCCCCTCCATAAAACCAAGATGTTCACTGCATGGAGCCAAGAGCAGTTAATGGGTGATCTCACATTGCCAAGTAGCCAACAGAAGATCTGTCCAAGATCTTCTGGTTTTCATTGAAGAAAGGGACTGCATCCCCTCGTAAGTTAGCAAACTTCGCAATCTTGACTACAGTAGCACTAGGTCACTACAATGCTAATCTAGTTTTGTTTCCAGCTCAGCTCCCACACACTAGGTCTTCAGTTTGATTATTTTGGCCTATTTTTCTATGCCCTTTGAATTCTGGAAGATTTACTCTTCAGTGGAGAACCCAATCTAGATCAGTAAAACATGGTGTACCTCTACATACAAGATAATTGCAATAGGGTGGGTTGAATGCTGCAAAACATACATACCAGCATCTCAAGGTAGTTTGTATGAGTCTGTATATTGTGAAGATCGTCTGGTAGCACCTTTTTAGTCATTTGTAGCTCTATAGGTGGGCTTCTTCTTGCAGCACTTGCAAAAGGGGTCATCCACTGTACACATTCAGATATGCAATCCCATTCTAGACCTGCAATGGAAGAGCAAGAGGGTTAACCAAATTTCAGCTTGTAACAGTCATATGTACGTACAAGAAAAACCAGACGTCACAATTCTGCCACTGGCATACAATATGCAGGTTACCCAAATGTTGTTCACCTCTATGCATTGGCAATCTTACCTGTAGCTTTAGCAACTACTTCCATTGAAGTATAGTGGTATAATGCAGCGGCTGCCAGAATTCGATACTTAAAGTCCAGTGAGGGAAGGTCTAGAATACAGAGATCCAGAAGCTGTAACAGATTTAAAGATAAGTTAGTCAAGTGTATTATATCCCTCGCATATGCAGTTTTATACAAGGTAGCTTCAGAGGTAGATTTAGAATTTAACTTTTGTTTTATGTGATTTTTTTTAAACACCACACAGGCAGCCATTTTAAATAGCATGATTAAAAAAAATGAGTAAGATCCCAGACTGTTTTTAGCAACAAAAACAGGAGTCCTTACCTGTGCTATCTGGATAAACTGTTCCTGTGAGTACTGAGGTAGCAGCAGTTTTGGCATTTCCTTAAGAGAAGATACTTGAAGATAGAGATTGAGCCAGGCGATTGCAGTAACTGGACATAGTTCCCACTTTAATGCCTAAGAAAGTTAAAAGAGAATGAGCAAAAAAATCAAACAAGTGTTTAGGATTAGTAATGGGACTACACATAAACATGTCCATTAACAGACCCTGAATAGTGAACCTGTACAATGACTTACCTTCAGTATGATGAGCTCCATCTGAATAATATCATCCTCACAACAGGCACCATCTGTGACATAGGCAAACTCATTGATTTTAGGTGGATAGATTTCCTAGAATATAAATTGAGAAATATTTATTACACAAGCACCTAGTACAGTTGGACATCCTCCTATAGATTAACACATGTATTAGCCTACATGCCATCTGTTACAGAATTCTGTTGGCAATATTTACTCTGTGCTACACATTACAAGCTACAGCATTGGACATGAAGACACATTTCACTTTGAGTGTATTACACGTGCAGCAAGTTTAAATACTAGAAAGAAAACCTATTAAAAGTAGGTCAACTCACTCACTGCATGGGGGTATAGCTAGCTCAGTTAAGGCTTTTTAAAGTGGTGATTCACAAGATTAGATGTACAAAGCAAGACGTTTGCCCTGAAGGAATCCCTCACCCACACAAGAAAGGCTTGCCCAGTGTGAGGGTAGTGGCTGCCAACATATGGAATATCATTGACTCACCTCTAGTTTAGCAGCAATGAACAGACATGTGACTCCTATGAGCTGAAGCATGGATTTGCTTAAACTGTTTTGTGTCAACATGAACCTGTCAAAGAAGTCTTGAGCAAGGTAGAAAGTATCCCTGTGTAGGGAGTAGACTTCAGATACCTGAAAGAAGGAGGCAACATAAAAACATTGAACCCTCATTTTTAAATATTAAGCGTCAATCCCCCCACCCTCATAAGCCAAGTACATTGCACCTTTTATTATAAAAAGAAAATGGCTTCTAAAAACCACTTCCTTTTTCTCATCGATATGAAAGTTTGTAAACCTTTTAGAAACGCTTGCATATAATAAAATATAAGTGATTGGTAGCTAAATATAGCCAACATATGTTTAACTTATATATGGACTTTCTGGAGGAAAGGGAAATAAATCACCAGGTTAAGACCTATTTTAAAAAAGTTCAGTGACCTGTGTTTATTATCCCCTCCCAATAAATAAAAAGTTATCCTATCTCAACGTGTAGGCAGGGATAGCATACCTCTATGAGCCAGTCCATTAGAATTGACCGCATGTCTCTGTTCAGCAAGTGATGGTTCTGAAGTACATGACTTGAGTGTAGGTACCTGGTTTCTTTGTCCAACATTTTCACCCACACATCATTTGAAGTTGCCCAGCTACAAGACAAAACAAGAAGAGTTTTAAGTTTGTAGGTAAATGAAAATTTTTCAGTCACTTTAGAGGGAGTGGTTTGTGTTCCAAAGTTACTTTTAAATTTTTGCTACTCTGTAGGAGTCTCAATTTAAAGAAGTAATTTTACTAATCAGATGTTATGACATGTAGGGGTCAATAATGCAAGATATAACTAGCTGGCAGTGGATCTTGGGAGATGTTTTTTGCCAAGGCTACAGATACACTTAAAAGTGACATGTGTACAAACTAGAGAGGCCTTCATTGGACTGCCCATTTACAACAAAAATCAGAAACACAGGGATAGTTCATTTTGTTGCAAGAAATTTATTCTTATAACCTGAACTAAGTGTTAAAATATAAAATACTCACCTCAGCTCTGGCAGAGGACATGGGCTGATGAAGAGATTCTTAAACCTGTATCGGGTAAACTTTGACATGTCTGGAGACATTTCAGTTTCTTTTTGTGGGGTTTCAATGAGAATGCACGGAGTTACAGTTCCTGTCGTTATTTGAGACCAGCAGCCCTTTTTAAGGAAACATAGAAGCACATGTAAGCATACTGTAATACAATTAGAGGCAAGACAGGTTAAGGTATAAAGTATATAGTAGAGTTGAAAGTGCATGACAAGGGTCTATCACAACACCAATCATCGCACTATACAGTAGTTGAAGTACCACTTTGGAAGGCAAGTCGGCAGACATTTTGTAGTGCCCATGAGATCTGGACAGATTAGCACACCTGCAAATGCTATCCTCCAATTAGCACTAGTTTACAGAATACTTTGCAAAATAAAGAACGAGTCTTCAAAAAGACAGCTCTAATTGAAATACTATCTTGCAGGCCTGACAGAATATAAAGTAGTTTTCTGGCATGAAGAGTCACATCAGATGCACTTCATAACTATATCCCCAATTAACTTCCCCCTTTAAGTGGCAATGCAGCTTCACATACAGCAAGATATTGCTGTTAAAAAATAAAAATACCTTTTGTTGCATAGCTATGTATTAGAGGGCTACTAAAACATATCCATTCACCACTGGGCTTGATTTTTAATTATTAATAGGTGATCCAGTGGGCAAAAACTCAGACCTGTGACACCATCTGCTTCATTTTTAGAATATGTGGGAACCAAGAATATAGAGTAACATCAGAGCACTCCATTTACTGGCTGGCATATTGGTTTTACGCACATTCAACACTTCTATATCCTGTGGTCACCTGGTGCACAGCTGCCACATCAATGGCTAAAGAGCCTTCCAACCACTAGATAAAATTAGTGTTAATTTAAAGAGACACTATAGGCACCAAAACAACTTCAGTTAAATGAAGCAGTTTTGATGTATAGATCATGCCCTTGCAGCCTCACTGCTCAATTCTCTGTCATTTAGGAGTAAAAAAACCACCACACACACACACACACACCAGGCGGGGGCCGGACCGCCAAGCAGAGCAGACTCATGGCACTATAGCTTCTGCTATTCAGGCAATTTGGTCCCAAAAATGCAACTTCTGGAGCTGAGTCACGACAGGCAACTGCACTGAGAAGTGCCAGTCCTGGAGAACAATCAGCGACCTGATTCTGGGCCCCTTTTGGGAAAGGGAGACACGGAACCCTAAGACCGAGGCCTAGTCAAGCCTATCCAGGTGGTGGGTAGGGTGGACGGCCGCCACACTGCCTGGCTTCGACATGGGGGTCCCCTAACTCAGTGGGGTGATGGCCCTGCTTGCCCCCCTTTGAGACGGTGGGGGTCATCCCGGCCTACCCTGAGGTTCTTACCCGGAGACTTCACCTAAGATGGCGGCTGGGCCTGACCAGCATGCTATGGAGGAAGAGGCCCCTCCTCAGGGCTCTTGGCGCTCACTGCGGGCTACTCAGTGAGAAGTCATTTGAGCAACCTACCTAACCTGAGACCCGAAGTGGAGTGCTCCAATCGACACAGAGGACCTTGAGCGGAGACCAGCTGACTGACAAAGCGGCTCCAAGGGTATTCAGGCTGCAAGCTGGCACGATCTGGTGAAGCCAAGCCACACATACGGTTCACTAAGACCTCACACATACCCAGCTGCCAACCGCAACTGGCTGATACCGCCCAACAAGCAACACCACAGCTTCATTATTCACAGACGAAGCTGAGAAACACAGAACTGTGACCTGCCAGTGATGGGAGTTGGCTGCTCTCTGCACAGGGACTGGGGCTGCCTACTCCTGAATAACCACAATCAAGTCCACCTCTCCTCAGGGAGGAGAGTCTCTGTCCGGGGACCCAGGGTTCTTTAACCACGGTGGCATAAATTTCCCTTTTTTTTTTTTTTAAAGCAACACTAACCATACCATCTTGCCTAGCAAACCTGTCTGTCACACACACACTCTATATTAACTATGATTTCAGTTTTAGCCTGCACTTCCATCTCTCCAGCGAATATGTCTAAACAGATTTACAATTAACCTACTCAGGCAAAATATAACTGTACTGCATGTATACAATCTTTTAGCGCTTGACGCAAAATGCTAATAATATGCTCAGATAGTGCAGGGATGTGACCTTATGTACCAAGCAAGTCTCAGCTATGTTCAGCTAGCATGTTAATCCCCAATAGGCTGCATGATTGACCAGTTTACTGTATTACTAAATATCGAGACAGGCAGATCTTTTGTGCAACCATGATTCAATGTTTAACCTCTAACAGGTTTCCCATCCTGAAAAATACACAAACACTCAAAAAAATAAATAAAAACCTGCTATGTATTTTAATGCCATAACTATGTTAATGTATGTTTCCATACCTGCTTGCACCAGCTATCGTGGCAGGGCAAACATGTCTCTTCACATGAAGTGTTTAGGAAGGCTGTGCAAGTCACATGCAGGGAGGTATATAGGACACCTAAATAGCAAAGAATTGTGCAGCAAGACTGCATTGGTATGATCGGTACCGCAAGACTGCTTCATGAAAGCTAATGGTTGTTTTGGTGCCTAGTGTCCCTTCAGCAGAAGCAACCCATTGGTTAATATGCACTATCCACAAAGATAACTACAGGTTTTATTGAAACGTTTGGGAATCCTATTGATTAGTTTATGGGGAGAAAAAAAAAAAAAACACAACACACACCACATACCTGTATTTCATATTTGTGTCTGTGTGTGTCCTGTTGATGTTCATCTGTTGGTTCTATTTCCTGAAAAAAAAAAAAAAAAAGTTATCCACTAACTCAAAGATTGAAAGTTGAAGAATGGCAGGAGAAGACTTAAGATCTGGCTTTTAGGATGTGCTGGATGCAAATGGATCCTGGACATGAACACCAGAGGCAGCCCAAGACAGACCCTTTGTGTGCAGTGGCATGCTACATGCAAAGCTATATTTTACAGTAGGGGTGCCCAGAGGTAGATCTCCAGATGTTATAAAACTACAGCTTCCATAATGCTTTGTCATTCTAAAGATATGCACAGCATCGTGGGATTTGTAGCTCTACAACATCTGGAGATCTACATATCAGACACCCCGGTTTTACAGGCTCAAGTACAGATGTGTGGGATTACCACTTGAAAAAACCAAAATGAAACAGTTTTGGCTTTTAAACTTCGGCCCAACTTCAGTAGAGTGCGCCAATGCAGCATGTGTGTCATAAAAACGAACGTTTGAGCTAAGGAACAGGAGACATGGCAAAACATTACTACGTTGCGACGTTTTCTAGTAATTTGCACAAGAAGCAGTGACAGTATGATATTTGGAGAGTGAAAAGGATGCTTGGTGGAGACTCAGGCACACTGGAATTATCCTGGTTACTCATCTACCAGCTATGGTATTTCGAGTTGTATTTAGTTTTATACTTGGTATTCAATCACAAAATGCAGTGTAAGTTCTACAAAGCTACTGATTGGAACACTGCTGC